>QKWP01001838.1:5423-94662 GCA_003550325.1 Gigaspora rosea | reverse complement strand
AATTCTAGCTAATATAAAATTCATATTTTATATCTAGGAATTATAGATAAAAAAATATTACTATCAGTAATAAGAACTACTTTGATTAATTGCATTAATTTTGATTGCTCAAAAGTCCTAATAAAAACTATTTCATTGATTTTAATTACTCAAAAGTCATATTAAAAAATCACCCTAAATCAAAAATATTGTAAGTTTAGATATATTATTATTACATTTAACTAAATATAAATTATAATAATAAAAGTATCAAAGAAGTTATTGCAAAAATAAAGTTACTAAATTTCTACTAAAATAAATTCTTGTACTATATATATAAAGACTATTGTTTAATTTGTGAATGTCTTGAAACTTAGCAATAAAAAATTTTCTAAAGTATATAGATCAAGAGTCTTTTTCCAGTCTGTATAATAATTTAATGGGATCTATTATTTTTGTTTGTTGATTTTTTTTTATTAGTGTTTTTTTTAATTCAAATCTCACAACACACATGCGAATGGACAAAAATTTTCAAATTGTGGTTATAATCTAATTTTATATAACTGATATAAAAAAATATCAAAAAAGTAATTTTTGTAAATCAAATTATATCAAAAACGTAACTTTTATATCACCATGCATAAATACTAAATGTTCATTTCTACACTCTGGCCAATAATGTAAATATTACAAATTAAAAAAAGTAAATTAAAAAAAAACTTGTTTTTTTTTAAAAAAATATAAATACCATGTAATCAGTTTTGATCACAGAGTGCATGGCTATAACCCTACCAGGGGGTTTAGACACTTTTGCAATAACGTGATGTGGCATATGAAAATTAACTAATCAAAGAACATAAATTTTAATTGTTCCAGATCAGTCTAATATCAAAACAAAACATATGTACAAGAAGAAAAAAAAAGCGAAAATACAGTCAACTCCCACAATAGTTACATACTAAAATCAGCATTTCATATGCCTATTGCAAAATTGTGACTAAAGTGAGAAAGAATTTATATAGTTTGTATGATTAGATAAATAAAATCAAAGTGACTATTAACTAATATGAGATGTAACTATTGTGGGAGTCGACTATACTTGAAAACTAGTGTTTAAATCAGCTTTAAAAACCATATAAAAATGGCTAAAATATGATTTTACATATAAATAGTGATCTTCTAAGCCTATATCAGGACCCGAAGAACTCTAATATAACTCAGATGTTACTAAAAAAGGAAATTTTGCATAAAAATTCATCAAACATTGCATTTTTATATAGTAAAATTTTAAATTTTGGCCTATTTTATACGCCTATTTGGCTGATATATACAAACTCAGATTTGAGTTGTATCAGAGTTCTTCGGGGTCCTGCTATATCCATGAACCATAACTCTAATTTTAACAATAATGCCAAAAAGTTAATCTGAATACACATACTACGTAATGGTTATGTTACTGCAAAAGTGTCTAGACTTCTGGTTTAACCCATGACTATGGGGTGCATGAAAAATTTAAACCCTAATAAAAAATTTATTTATTTATTACTATATTTAGTAATTCTAGTTATTACAAAAACTATACTAAAATTTAGAAAACTAGTCAAATATAAAAATCTAAAATATTACTTAAACTTAATTATTTTAAAAACTGTAGTATAAAATTTTTTAAACTTTCTTTTATTTAAAAAATATAGATTTAAAGAATTTATAATTTAATTTTTTGTTTAATATTATATATATTTAGCTCTGTATAAATTTTAAAAAGTGTCTACAATAATATGGTAAACCAATGTAATAAAGCAATAAGCTGTGATATGATTGCTTAAAAATATATATATAGGGGTGAGTCAGTAGAAAAAGGACAAATCATTGTTAGTAAAATTTTTTTAATTTTTAAATTAAAATATCTTAAAAACTATTTATTCAAATTTGCTAAAAAAATTTTTATTTTAATCTTGGAATTATATAGAATTAAAAAAAAAAATTTATTAAATTTATTAAAATAGTTGTTAAGATATTTAAGCTTAAAGTCATGAAAACTTTTACTTAGAAAAAATTTGTCCCTTTTCTACTGACTCACCCCCATATATTTGTATATATAATACAGTAAATAAAAATTTAAATTTGTACAAAAATTATTTTTTTTTATTTTTATTATTAAAAATATAAAAGTTTTTAAAAACTTTATAAAATATATTTAGATAAATACTATATATATATATTGTAAAATACAATATGCTTAAGTAAAATTAAGTAAAATATAGTACAATATACAGTATAAATATATTTTATCTTAAATGCAAATTATAGAATAAATAAATTTAATTTATTTTATATACAGTATTGTATATGTAGCATAAATCAATATAATTTTTTTTACTAATTTTAACTACTGGTACGTACAGTACGTATAATTTTCGTATTATATTTAAAAACAAATTAGAGAATATGCAATGTAGACAACCATTGCATATTTGTGTAGCCCATTATTTAACGAAGAACACTAACGGCTAGTTTGTATATCTCCAAAAAGACGGTTCAAAACAATGTGGATCGTCTTAGGAAAAAAAACGGTTTAATACAGTACAATACAATATAGTTCATAGCATTAATTTCTGTTAGCTATAGTAAAAATTTTGTTATAGCAATTTTAAAAATTGACCAATCATAGCGAATTTTTGCAAGTTAAAAGTGTTGACGTTATTTTGACAATCTAGAATAACTTATGAAATTCATATAAAATCTTTAAAAAATTTATTATTAATTAATTTAAAACCATTATTTTGAAACAGGAAATTTTCGGCACGACTACATACGTACGTACAGTAGGTACGTCAACCACGTTGAATAACAGCTAATATTAGACTAACAGTTATAGTGATATATAATTATAAAGAATTAAGTAAAAAAAGTCAAAGTATGATTAATTTTAAATTAACACTTTCATTCGATTAAGTAAATTAAACCACTTTTAGATAGCGTTAGTAATATTAAGGTAAAAGCCGAAAGGCAAAATAACTTTTATCGTTAATCACGAGAGAAAAAAGGGTTTTATGTTAAAATAGTAAAATATTTATAGGATTTGTTGCATCATTGATGTGGTCAACAGATGATAACAGGAGATTTTTTTATAAATAAAAATTGGCAATTTTTTAAAGAAACAAAGAAAATTGATTAAATATACTGTATTAAAAAATATATATATTTAATATATAAGCCTCAATACTTAATAAGTAATCAAATTTGAGGTATTCCGTTCATTAACCATAGTAGTAGCTATGGATCGCCTAAAAATCTGATGGGTCAGTTCCACGTTCATTTGATGCAATCTTGGCAGTCTAGACCCAATAAGGTACATATTAATTACCGGAAACATCAATGAATACGTACGTATAACGAAATTATAAAATGCTTTAATTAACAAATATATATATACAGTATTATTATTAAAGTATTAATTATAAAGATCGTAAAATGGCTTTTTTTTTTTTTATTAACAATTATTAAAATTATATTTTTTAATGTCATACATGAATCCCGAAAAAACAAGAATTAAAATCGATACTAGGAGTGTACTAGGAGTGTACTAGGAGTATACTAGGAGTATACTAGGAGTATACCAGTACTAGGAGTATACTAGGAGTATACCAGTACTAGGAGTATACCAGTACTAGGAGTATACTAGGAGTATACCAGTACTAGGAGTATACTAGGTAGGAGTATCAAAATTTTAAAGTTATAAAACCTAAAAAATCCAGAACTAACGGATAATCGACTATTGATTGTGTAAAACGGACGGTCACTATGATAGGAAAATATAGCAACAACGATAGCATATGTAAGTTAATATGCATTTATATGGTATTTGATTGAATAATTAATTGATCAAATGCATGCTATCAAACAAAATAGATGTACACCAAAGGACATTAATCTAATGATCATTTGATAAATTTTTGCCATGCTTTTTACTGTATAAATAAAAGTGTGTGTGGCAACTGTGATTGGGATTTGTTTATTGTTATGAAAGCATCAAATAAATATTTTTAACGTTAATATGCGTAATAAGGTCATTTGACGTTGTAATATAATATACTGTAATGCAATTACTCCCCTTTTCATACCTTTTAATACCTATATTTTTGCACAAATTCCTTTATGATTTTTTTTTATTGGAATAATATCAATTTTAAATCCGTATCATCATTTATCATTTATATTTTATTTGTACGTATTTTTTTTTTTTGTTTTTTTTTTTTTGTTTTGTATATATATATACATATAACTTATATATATATATATATTATATTTATTTATTTTTTTTTTGTAATCCAGTAATCTATTAATCTATTACAATACATTTTTTTTTTTTATGTAGCACATGAGGTGTTACACGTGAGTGAACTTGAAGCACACAAAAAACCAAACGAGACAGGTCATAAGATGATGATGATACGCTTTACACATTTTTTTTTTTTTTTCATAGTTCCAACTAGAAGAGTAAAAAAAATTGTCAACCAATGAATATTTCTTGAATTTATTTCTGATTTTTGAAGTACCCTTGATATATTTTTAAGCCCCGATTATAAATTCTTGATAAGCTGTATATGGTACGTCTTGTACTCTGTTTTCTGCCATATTCTCGTTTTTTATGGAAATTTTCATTTTCTTTGTGTTAAACTTATATTTTGATTCGTCAATCTTTGATGTTGCGCTAAACTCTTACAACGTTTGACAATCCATACCTGGCTTAAGCATATCTCTCGTCGCTCTTGACATCCAGGCTCAGCCTCGTACGTACCCTAATTGAAATTTTAATAATTCCACATGATTATTTATTAACACGAGATCTGACTTATTTTAATCGTTTATTTTATTATTAAATAAAAAAAATGAACTAAAATAAAAATATGTAAAATAAAATAATCAAAAAAACTTCAATAATATAAAAGCTTTTTTCGGTTGAACTAAAATATTCCATTTTCGCCCTTTTGATAAAAAATAATTATATATTACTCAATTGTTCTAGTTTTATCTATTTTTCTTAGTAGAAAAGGTTTTTCGGGTTCTTTTTTTTTTTTCTATGCAATCAAAATAATCAAAATCTTGATAACAATATCAATATATTATATAATTTTTATATATTTATACATATAAATAATTAAAATTGCATCTGTGCTGTAAATCAATTTATGATTTTTAGTTCCCGATTTATAAAGATAACACATATCTGATATTTGATCTACTTATCTTTCAGTTATAAATAAAAACGGTCTAATTTGTGACCTCGCTTTTTTTTTTTTTTTTAAAAAAAATAAAAATAACTACTATAATATTAATACTGTAAAAAAAAAATAACAACAAACCACGCTCAATCTAGATAATTTGTGTTGTAATTAAACGTATTTAATCTAATATTTTAATTACTAATATTTGAAAACTTTTCTTTTTCGGTATAAATACTCCTTATAAACCTCCTATTTCTCCCTTAATATAATACTTTAGTACTTTTCCAATAATATATTATTGAGTTAAATATCGTTAGTGAAAAGAGGTTTTCGGAAGCTTTCTTTCGTCCACTTCGATTCTTCTTCGTGATCCTTCTACTCTTCTGACAGCATCTGTTCCAGCATGGTTACCTTTACAACTGATTATTGGGCCCCGGCTCTGGATAGTAAAGCCCGTCGTCGTGTGACCGAATCTGAAACAAGGGAAAATTTATACGTTACAAAAGAGCGTACTACTAAGCCTCCTAAAAAAAATAATAGCACACCTCCACCTGTTGTTAGTCCTAATAATAATTCACTTACAACTTTATTCATAAAACCTTCAAACGAAGCTGAGGATATTTCTTCATTATCAACTAATTCTATCACTCCATCCGCTGATGAAGTTAATAAATCATGTGAAACTATATATAAAACCACTTCAATTATTACAAACGATACTTTGAATGATTCTACTGCAAATGTATCTGTTTCAAATGTTTCTGTTAATGGCTCTGTTGAAACAAAAAAGACTACATTTGTTAGAAGTATTCAGAAATTTTTAATTCATGGTTCTCCTGTTTCTTCTCCTCATGGATCTCCTGAAGAAGAAAAAGAAGAATTTAATTTCAATATTACTCCTGATACAAGAACTATGTTGAAAGAAATTCTTCATCCAAAATTGGAACTTGAAGAAAAACAAGCTCAACGTAGTGATTCGGGTAGTGATAGTGGTAAAGTAGTTGATCCGGAATCCATGCTAATAAAAAAATATGGTGTATGTGAAAAGGGTTGTATCGGTAAAGGTGCTACTGCAGTTGTTCGTCTCGCTCACAAATTTGATAAGTCGGATTGTGAAAAAACTTATGCTGTCAAGGTATTTATTTTATTTTTTTTTTATTTTTTTCTCAATAGATATTAATAGAAATTTATCTTAATATAGGAGTTTAGAAAGAGAAGAAAGAATGAATCTGAAAAAGACTATGTAAAAAAATTAACTAGTGAATTCTGTATAAGTTCTACATTACAACATGTAAATGTTGTCAGAACTGTGGATTTGGTTCAAGATGAAAATCATAATTGGTGTGAAGTTATGGTTTGTAAAAAAATTTTCTTTCAAAGTTTTTTCGATATCATAAATTTATAAATTTAATAATATTTAATAATGACTTTATATTTTTGTATTTTAGGAATATTGTCCTGGTGGTGATCTTTATACTGCTATAAAATATGGTCATATGACAAGTACTGAGGTAGATTGTTGTTTTAAGCAACTTATTAGGGGTGTTGGTTATCTCCATTCTATGGGTGTTGCTCATAGGTATGAATTTCTTTTCTTATTTTTATTATTAACTTTACTAACTTTGTACTATATTTGCTAATCCTTTTTTTTTTTTTTGGTTTGTTATTAGGGACATAAAACCAGAAAACTTGTTACTTAATGAAAATGGTCATTTGAAAATCACTGATTTTGGTGTATCAGATGTTTTTAGAACATGTTGGGAAGAATCTGCTCACAAGTCTAAAGGACTTTGCGGTTCTGAGCCATACATTGCTCCGGTAAATATAATAATTCTTAAATAAATTTGTTATTAAATTTGTTATTAAATTTATGTTTTAAATTAAATTATATATATTTATTTATTTATTTATTATTTATTTATTTATTTATTTATTTATTTATTTATTTATTTATTTATTTATTATAGGAACAATTCGAAACAAAAGAATACGATGCTCGACTTGTAGATGTTTGGGCATGCGGTATCGTATACTATTGCATGATATATCAAGGCATCCCATTTAGGATGGCATCTCCATCAGATCCAAATTACACAAATTACCTAGAAACGAAAAGTATGGGTCTATATGAACCGTTCGAGAAACTTCCATCAGGTTGCCGGGAGTTAATGTATCAAATCCTAGAACCTGACGTCAAAAAACGTATTACTATAGAAGCAATTAAAATGGATACGTGGTTCCAAATGATTGAATGTTGTGCTGAAAATGAAAATTGCCATTTAACGAGAAAACATAACCATGTTCCAAATGATTATTTGAAAGAAATTCAGCAGAATAATTCTGTTAAAAAATAATTTTTATCATAGTAATTTTTTTTTCTTTTTTTTTTTTTGCACATTTAATGTGCGGTGTAATTTAGCTTTAAAAAAATTTCTTTTATTATAATAAATAGATTTTTTTTTTCTTCAAACTAATTTTTTATTTGGAAAATCCGGAAAAAAAAATCTGGTTTTCCTTTCCTTTCCTTTACTTTTTTTTATTTTTATATTCAGAAACGAATGTTTCATAATTTATGACTAATTATGTAACTTTTGATAAATGGAGTCTTTTCGTGACGACATTATCATTTTTATATATTTCGTTAGGTCACTTTTAACATTAAGCCAAACAACATATACTGTACAGTTTTATTATTCATAATAAATATATATACACATATATATTATAAATTAATAAATAAAATAATCTAATTGATTATTATTATTTATTTCGTATCGGTATTATTTTTATCGATACAGTATTTAACTAAGATGTATATTTTCACGTTCTATACCTTAATAGAGTTTAAATCTGATTAAGTTGAGGGTTTCGATTGTTATCAATTCGTATGTAAAGGGCGTAATTAATGCGGATAATGTGGAGAAAGTGTTAAATTTCTAGTTTAAAACATGACGTAAGATTATGTAATACTGTAATGAATAAGAATATATATAGTAATCTTCCTAATTTATCATACAAGAACTGTTATTGTCTATCATTTTCTAAGGCCAGTTGTTAAACGATAACTCTCAATGTAATGGGTGTAGAAAATTTTCGATTTTAAGTGTCGGTCGGTCGTTTTTTTTTTTTTTTTTTTTGAGGGAAATATAAAGAATTTTCATACAAATCTGCAGGAGTTGCATAACTCTGATTGTTTCTGATACTGTATATAATATTTTTAAACGTTTGAGTTAAAAAAATGGTGGATAGTAAAAATACTTTTTTTTCGGTCTTTAAAAGAGTAATTAATGAATTTAACAAGTTATTTTTAGGAGTCATATAATAATATCATCTAAATAATTTTTTGACTCCAAAAAAAATTTACCATTATAAATTTTCTTTGGTCACGTGAACGCGTTGAGATTTCCCTTTTATATATGTCGGTTTTAAATGCAATGCAAAAGTAAAATTTGCATTTTAATGTTTTTTAAACTGTATAAAAAAAGAATAGTTTTTTTTTTTATAAAAAATATTAACTTTATTATAAAAATGATTTGAGTTTGGTTAGAGTTATTCTCCAATACAGCAATACGGAAATAAATGCAATAATGATAGGCCGAGAATCAAAATTTTTCCTTGATCATCAACCACATTCGTGCAGGTTAACTCCTGAACCGAGGCATACTTGAATGAATACTTAAATTTATTGTATTATGTTATATGTACTAGTTCAAATAATTATATAAATCGTGTCATTGATGATAACCGATTATTCATCTACTAAAGATTTGACTGATAACTTGGTTATCCAACATGTTTTGACGTATGCACTGAATGATTTCCATGTAACTTATTCGACCATACAAAAAAATATTCACTCAACTTATTAGAAGAAATTATTTTGTATTAGAAGGAATAAGTTACATTCAGTGGTTTCATAGGACGTGTACTGATAATGCAATTTGATCTCAATTTAGAACTTAAAATTAATATATACATATATTGACATATATTAATGAATTCATTTATATTTCCTTGATAAAGAGAATTTTGGCTAATGGTCCGAATGTTACTATAAACAGATTTTTGAGGTTGTACCATTTCCTTAAATTTTTTAAGTACTACTCAATTTCAATCAAAAAAAAAACATTCATTTCGAAAAACAATTTAGTTTTTTTTTTTTTTTTTAAATGATATTAACAATTATCTATTCAATTCTTTTAAATAAGTTCATATTAAATTAAATACTTTGAAATTTTAAATGTTTGAGAATTGTTTATGCATTCTGATTATTTTTTAAAACCCAAACTTGGTTTAATATGATAATAAAACTTAAATAAAAATCTTTATGCTCGATTCTGTAATTCATAATTCTTTGATCAATCATTGGTAAAAATTATACTCGTGTAACTAGACAATTTAAATTACTTTAAATCATTCACTGATCATTATCGATAGTAACTATATTTTTTTTTTTTAAATTTGATTTTATTTGATATATATGCAGAATTTTGAAAATATTTGTTTAATAAACATAATACTACATATTTTCTTATTTTATTTATTTATTTATTTATTTATTAATTAAAATATATATTGTACATTTTTGTTACTATATACAGTATTATCTATTTTAAATTACAAGGTTTATTTTTTTTTTTAAACATGCATGCTATACAAAATTTAGTTTTTTGGTTATTATAAAATTTTGAAAAATGATCCGGAAACCCGGCTTTTAATTTTATTTTCAAAAAATTATACAGTATATATAAAAAGTTTATAAAATTTTTTTATAAGTACGTATTCTAAAAAAAAACTATCCGGATAATAAATATCATATTGTTAAAAAATTTTTTTCAAAATTTGATCCAGCCGGGTATGAGAACCAATTTACAAAGTTTGTATGGCCTAAAGATTTAAATTTTGCACTATATAGCTAAGTTTTTAAGAAAATGAATATACTGTATTTATAATAATATTTATACATTTTGTTTATAGGTTAATACCTATTTTTTTAATTGTATTTATAGTATATAACAAATATAAAACATGTTTTAATAAAATAAGGCAATAGGTTTTAATTAATATATAATTTTATACAAAAAAAAAAACTAAAATTATTTTTATTTGTTTTTAAAAAATTATTAAAAAAAATCTAGACAGTGCTCCTGTGCATTTTGTGCTCTAATGTACTAATAATTAATTCCGCCTAAAGTTAGAGTTAGGGTTAGGGTTAGAATTAGGATCAAAATTAGTTCAAAATTGCAAAAGAATCATTTTTTGTTAGAAGTGCAGCAGGGGTTGCCTAGTAAAATTTTAAGATATAAAAATAGGAGGCATAAAGTGTATGGGGCACTGTCTAGTCCTGTTCAATTATTAATATATAAATTAGAATTAGAATTAATATTAGATTAAAAAAGCACTATTTATAAAAAGTTTGCAAAGTTTTTTTTAAAATATAAATTTTATAAAAGTTTTATAGAAGTTATTATTTTTTTTAAAAAAAAAACTTAATTAGATATTATACTTCTGTAATAGCTTGTATATTATACTCTAACAATCTATCAATTAAATTTAATGTAAATTTTTTTTGTATAATATAGTATAATAAAAAAATTGTTCTAAAATTTGTAATATTAAAACAATTTTATTTATATAGTAGAATTCACCTAAAGCTATTACTTTTTAATTATAAAATTTTTAAATTGTTATAACTTTTTAAAAACAAAAGATATTTAAAAAATTTTTTTAATAATTTAATAGCTTATTGTTTAAATTATTAAACTATTAATAAATTTTTTAAATATCTTTTATTTTTAAACTATTATATTAATTTAAATTTATATATAATTCAAAAATTTTGGCATTTATATATAAAAAAACATAACAAAATTTGAATTTATTAAAAAAATTTAAATGTTATTAATTAATTTTAACATTGTATTAAGTTTTTCTGCATTTTATTGGATAATTAGGTTATACTGTAACTAAAAAATTGGCATCTATATATAAAATATATTGGCTTTAGGTAAATTCACAATATAACAACTTTTTTAAACTTTAACAAAAAAATTCTTACAAAATTTTGGTATCTGTTACTATTTTGTTCTAATATAATTTTAGAATATTAGTTTATAATAACCTGACACTATTGTAATTCTGTAATTGGCAACCAATCAAATTCAATATAACCAATTATAATAATTACAAATCAACTAATCAAAATTCAATTATACAAAAATAAAAAAAGTTTAAATTTATTAAATTAATTTTTTTTTTGTTTAATAATACTGCTTCTTTTATTTAACAAGAACTATAACTATTGCTACTATGTAACAAATACTATATAAGAACCATGTTATTAATCATCTAATTATTTTTTATCAGAGGCCTACTTTCCTTCTTCTCTTTTAATATATCTATAGTCAGGTTTTTTATATATAATTTTACCTTTTTTTTACCTTGTTTCCTTTTAAAAAATCATCTAATTTTTGTCACTTTCCTGTTCTACTATAAAAAAACTCTTTAAGTATTAAACATCAAAGTGATCTTCTATAACAATATTTGTTTCAAGTTAGAGCTTAAACTTGCTTAAGCTTTTTGTATACTCAAATATATATCCTTTTATTTTTAACTAGTATTGTATGCTATATCAAGATTATTATTTTTTTAAATTTTTTTTTACAAAGAGCATATAAAAATAGAAAAAGTACAAAAAAAACACAAAAAAGAAAATAAAAACAAAAAAAAAAATAAAAAAAAAACAAAAAAAAACAAAAGAAAAGAAAATAACAAAAAAAAAGTTAAAACAAATCTGAATAATAGTATAATTAAAGCCTATACTATACTCATAAAAATTATATAATACTATTTAAAATCTTAGTATTGTATTTAAAATATAAAAAAAACAAAACTATTATACTAAGAGATAGAAATCGTACCCTAGGGTATAATAACCGGTTAACCGCTAGGTTACCCAGATGACCGGATTATAAAATTAATAAACGGGTTATACAAATAAGTTATCCGGTTAACTTATAAGATAATATAGGATAATATAGGGTAAAATCAAATAAGGTAGCTACGCGATGCTGTCACACAAAACCAGGAATGTAAATTTATAAATTTACATAATTCTGTAGACTGGCAAAAGAAGTCCTTAACGAGTTCAATAGAATGGGCCATTGTATTCAGTAAGATCTTCTATTTTTTATTACGTATTTACACATAAACATATTATTACGTATTTTCATAATACCAACCAAACGGGATAGACCATTTTCTAAGAAATTGATAAACCCGCCGAATAATTTTTTATCTCAATAAACTATATCTTTCTTATATTAAATGAATTGCCAAAAGAAGTAAAGTATAACTTTCATACAGAAATTTACAGCCACAAGGTTTAATTATGTATTAGAATTGTAAAGATTCACATAAAACCTGATAAAATATAAGCGTAGTTAATACAATACATTAATCAAAAATGCCTCTAAATCAAATATACTAATTTATCTTCGCTTCGTTTTCCACAAATTTGTGTTGTAGATCGAAAATCAGATTTTTTTGGTTTCCAAATCAACTTATATTGCAACGAAATTCTAAACTTACTTAGTTGATTAAAGATTCAAATTCCACTTAATAAGCGGATTAAAAATTGATTTAAAATTTATCAGTATTAAAACAGATAAAATTGAATACTATTTATTTTATCAAATCTTTCCATACTGTAAATTTTTATTTCATAATGCTTCTTTTAATCGACACTTCAGACTTATACTTTACCCCTAATTCTACTTAAAATTTTATATAAGCTCTCTGCTATCTATCAAGACCCCTTTCTTTATCACCCGGTTTCTTTCTTTGGTTCATTTTTTTTTTTTAAAAGTCCATCGACGAACATTAATCAACGAGACGTATATATATAAAGTTACAAAAATAGATGAGGATACAATGCCCATTATCTTATTAGTTAACCGGATATTTTATAACTAGCAGTTAACTGGATATTTTATAACTAGCAGTTAACCGGTTATTATACTTAGGGTACAATCGGATATAACCGTTATCCGTTTACTTCAATAGAGTATAAAACCGGTTATTAGATTTTATAAAAGGTTATACCCTTTTGGGTAAAGAGTTATCCGGGTACGACCACTACTAAGAGATCAAAATAAACCAATCAAAAGTTTTCTATAAAGCCTGTTTATTAGATATCTATTAGTTCTTGTTATACATATTAAGGGTTAAGTTCACATAAAATTTGCTTTTTGGATTACAAATAGAAATAAAAAATTTCTTACCAGCAGTAAAGAAATTTTAAAAAAATTTTTTTGTTTTTTGAGAACATAAATTTATAATTTTATGTTCTTAAGAAAAATTTACTATGCACAATAATTTTTTTAAAAATAAAATTTTTTAAATAGTATTATAAAATATCCATCTAATAAACCAATCAAATTGTAGAATTAGGTGTAACATGAATTCAAAAAAAATAGTGATATTTTAAAAAATCACTTGAACTTATAATTTTGCTTATGAAACTACTTTTTACACTCTAACAAAAAAATTACTTGCAAAGTTTATTATAAATCATCCTTTCTTATTTATGGCTTACTCTCACCTTACCTAACCCTAACTAACAAAAAGAATGAGCTATTTTGGTTGTTTTGATTTTACATTACACAGATCTTATAGCGTGCACTTGTGCTAAATTATTAAATTTATTTATTATAATTTTTAAAATATAAAATACTGCATTTTCTAGTAAATAAATTAAACTGAAAATAAAGAGAATTGGTTCAAAATTTATAATCTTGTTAAAAATTAAATTTTTTATAAGAAGAACTATTAACTTTAATCATTAAAAAATAATTAAACAAACTGATTTCTAACTCTGGTAAGTTCAATTACTAAATAGTTACTATATTAGTTTTATAGTAATTATTGTAAAAATTCTATTATTGTGTTTACAATAATAAATATACAAATAATATACTATTGGTCAATTATATTTATGTGATACTAGCTGCTAGTAATGATTACTAGTAGCAATAAATAGCAAATTTCTTAATTTTATATATATCTTATGAGAACATAAATTATAAATTTTATGTTCTTAGTTTATTCTCAAAAGAGATCATTATTTTTAAATACAGTGTTCTTAAATTTTTTTGAATGTTCTTGAGAACATTGAGAACATTAAATATTTTTACTGCTTACCAGAATATTAAATCGAGTTGCTGAAATAATTTGGTTGATTCAGCTAACCCAGTTAACCTAGTTAAAATATAACAGATAAAATGTGAAGATATACATAAAGATATGCATAATGCTATAAATTTACAAGTCGGTTAGCGTCTCTAATAATGCATTCAATATTAAATCAACTTTTACATGTTTAAGAACAAAATTTATATATTTATAATGATAAGTTTTAAAATACAAATATTTATATTTAACTGTTAAGGGTAAATTACAATTAAAGGATATAAAACTTATAGTAGAAATTAGCAAAGAATTACTATCACTATTACTTTTATATAATGGTGGAATATGAAGTTTTTGATAATAATAGTTAAGTAAAAATCTTATAGTTATAAAAAGAAAACTGCTAATACTTCACGATCTATTACCATATTTTAATAATTCTTTAACTATTAAAACCAGAAAACCTTTCTATATGATTTTTGTTAGAAGTAAAAGCTTAAATACAAATTTTGATTAATATATTTAATTATTCTAAATAGGGTTTTGCAATTTGATTTGATTTATCTTGGGTTCGATAGCATAGCGGTTATGCTACAAGGTTGCAAATTGTAAGGTTGCCGGTTCAAATCCAAGTGGTAGCGATTTGTAAGAAAGCCAGCCAGACTAGACCAAAATAGAGAACTGAAACACTGTGGAATACAAGAACTTAGAATGTCAATGAACAGACTTAATTCCTAGAATGGGCAGTAATCTGCAATCAAGGCTACGGCGACAAGAGCTGTGCCAGAACCCGATTTGAAATAACCCAAGTTATAAGACATAATGTGAAACCTAAGTCTAGATTTTATGAGATACTACATAAGCTCGTAGCGCAAGCAGCCTGCAAATTGGCTGTGAAAATTTCTGGTTACTACGGTGATCAGTACGAAAGGTTGCTTCTGGGCAGTGTAAAAAGTAGGGTTCCGCAATTTAATTTGATCTTCAAATATTTGAATCAAATATTTGATCAAATTCAAATTCAAATTTGACTATATTTGATTTGATCTAATTCAAATATGGTCAAATTTGATTTGATTTGACAAATATTTGATTTGAAAATTACTATTAAAAATTCAAATTCAAATCAAATTCAAATTCAAATATTTGAATCAAATCAAATTCAAATCAGGGTCAATTTGATTTGACCAAATTCAAATTGATCCAATATTTGATTGGATTTGAATTTGAAGAACTCTAGTAAAAAGCAAGCCGGAGGTAGTCGGGTTACAATTGGTGGAAATAAAAATGAGACTACAGTCATCATAAATCACCAAGAAAGTGATACTAGCAAGACTATCAAAGGAAAAAAAAAATTGATTTGATTTAATTTCAAATCAAATCAAATTCAAATTGATAAATATTTGATTTGATTTGACAAATATTTGAAATATTTGAAATTTTATATATAAAATTTTAAAAAAAATTTCAAATCAAATAAATTCAAATACAGAATTTTTAATTCAAATCAAATTCAAATCAAAATAAATTTGATTTGATCAAATTCATATATGCCTAATATTTGATTTGATTTGAGTTTGAGGAACTCTAATTCTGAATATATTTACTTAGAGTTTAAAAGTTTGGGCGAAAAAGTTAAGACAACCCAATTGCCATATAGCTATGAAGTAAGAGAACAATATTTTCAAGAAATAGGCGATGGGACTTCACTAATGAGTTTAAATAAATAGCTCATTTCGAAAATAAATAGAAAATAAAAATAAAATAAAATACTCTGAACAATAATAGGAAATTTCAAAATATAGTAAAAACGCTATTTAAAAAATCCTTTATTTTTGAAAATGTGCTATTTTACTTGTTAATTTTGAAACCCCAATATTAATATTGTAACAAACATTACAAAATTCTAGTATAAAATTAGATAATTACAAGATATAGCATATAAATAGATGTTATAGTGGCAAATTAAATGTAACTAGAAGTATATATAAAGCTGTGCTTCTAATAAAAATTTGTTTTAAAATGTATTCAACAGGACCCTGGACATTTTTCATATAGGTCATAACTGAATTTTGGCCAATTTTAATCTAATTTGCTAAAAATAGCATAATATATTTACTTAAATAACTTTTGATCCAGTAATCAGAATTGAATAAACTTTTTTTTTATATGCATCTTACTAAGAGCTTTATTTTAAAAAAAGGTCATTTAAATTGAACTACTAGATATCAAGATAATTGCCAAAAACTGTTTTTTACTTTTCAAATTTCAGGGTTTTTGCTAAAAAAATAAAATATAACCTCTGTACTAGATGTTCAGGATACTTTCAGGATTCTTATTTGACAAGCAAATATAAATGCATTAAAGGGCTTCAAAATTAAAAATAAGACTAAAATAAGTAATGCATTTTAAAAATAAGTAGGATTTTTTAAAAGGTTCTTCTAGGCATCTTTAGCTAGAGGTATATAACTATATATCTCTGGCCTTTCAGCCAATTAAAATGAAAAAAAGTCACGTGATCTCTATTTTTGATGATAGTGATAATGCTGGACAGGTCGGCTACTTTTGTGTAACCTGAACCTACGATCTCTTGGACTGTTCCGTCTAACGATTTACAGAAAAAAAAACAAAAATTTCAAATAAAAAAATTTTCAGAGAATTTGGTCAAGTGGTTGTGGGGATACTTTCGCTCAAAGTTTGAGTAAAGTCAAAATGCCTATCAAAATAGAAGCAGCGCCCTGCGAAGGTACCACCTAACCAAAATTTGATGAAATTTTTTATTTGAATTCTATGGATCCATAGAATTCAAATAAAAAAATTTCTGTCCATGATCGATCAATCAAAATTACTCATGTGAAACCATAGTATTAGTACCCACACGATTCCATGAAATTTGAATCAAACTCAGTTCAGATCTCATGAAGCCAATATGATACACTTTATTATTTTATTAAACATGGACGAAGCCAATATGATACACTTTATTATTTTTATTAACCATGGACAATTACAATATTATTACATCATAAATCCCAATTCGTGCTCAAAAAAAAAAAAAAACTAAAAATCATAAAATTAAAAAATTCGAATTTTCTCTAAATAAAACAATGTTTTAAGTGCAACTTCACTAAATGGTTTACACGTCCTTACATAAAGTCCATCAACATGATTAATTATTCATATACCATCCAACCAGGTTGCAAAATATACGGAACCAAATCCCCTTCGCCAATTTTTTGAATATTATCTAGTCTATTGAATGGAATACATTCAATTACCTTCGTATATGCTATGCCTTAAGTTAAAATTCTTTAATACAATTATCAACATTATCATTTCCACTTGTCTATCCTTGAGTTTCATATTGGGATCGCATGTTTGGTAGTATGCATCGTTTGTGTTATTTTGATCACAATGTTTGCATTTTTCATAACCTAAATAAAAAATAATAAGCCGTATTTTTCAGTATTAAATTCTATAAACATTAAATAAAGAAAGTACCTTTAAGTCCACCCGCTAGAGGTGCGATCTATAATCTTTTTTCATATATAAAAACCAGTTCAAACTAGTTAAATACATATGAAAACGTATTACAGATTGCACCTCTACCACCCGCTATTAACTTTGTACTAATGATTTTGAAAGTATATATACGATCCGGATGACTTTGTGATATAGCTGGTAAGTTTCAATTATTTTATCTGCATTCAAGAATTGCCTTTTAATTTCATTCTTTAACAATTCTGAAGTTGATCAAAAACAACGCTGTTTTTTGGATTAGGATCCATGCACATCTTAGCTAATTCAATGTAGTATTCGGGAGTTCCAAGTGCAAATTTTGGACGTAATCCATTGCAAATACTTAGCGCAAGTTCAATATTAAATTGATAACCATCAAAAGACCTTTGTCTAGTCGATATCTCTAACATTATTACTCCAAAAGTATAAACGTTAGCAGCTTTACAAATGATCAACCTGATAAAACTTCAGGAGCAACATAGGTATGACTCCAAAAATATCACCTTATGAAATATACTCACCTCTCTCTTTAGACAATCCCAAATCTGCGATATAAGTTGTATATGTTTATAAATGCGTTGGTCTTGCAAAATGTTACCACTATGAAAATTTGCATGAATGTATCCTCCAAAGTCGTGAATACGATGTAATTCATATGAAATATCTTTAAGTATTTGTAATTTGGTCTTCCATGTAAGTTTACTAAAATACTTTCTTAAATATTTATAAAGACATCCATTATTAGCATATTGAAATACCATCAAGTATTCTACATGTTATAAGGCTTTTAAATGAATTTGCTCAGTAAAACATTATATAAATTATAAATTACTTACTTTCTTTTAAAAAGTCAAAATTGTTTTCTTTAGACCTGGCTAAAGTCTTGAGAGCTACCAATGAAACCTCCACCACCAATGCCAAAACAACGAACTTCCAGAATCTCTATACTCCATAAACGACGAACCAAGCTGATTAAATCCTTTAGAACCACCCAACGTCTTGAGTGCAATGGTGCTGGATAGTTTACGCGCTCTTTTGTAAGTATTGTTATCACTGTCCTTATTCGTTTCAACTTTTCATATGCTATCCACCTATAAGTGGGAGTGAAATTAAAATTTAATTTTAAGATATTTCAACAGTAGAAATTAAATTCAACTGTTGAAACCGAAATTATTTTTGTATCAAAAATTAATTTAATTGTTAAAATTAATTCAACTGTTGAAATCTATTCAGTTGTCAAAATTAATTAAACTGTTAAAATTAATTCAACTGTTGAAATTAATTTAGTTATTAAAATTAATTCAACTGTTGAAATTAATTTAACCGTCAAAATAAAAATTAAAAAATTATAATAAAACCTTTTATATAGATTACATTTTAGTTTTCATATTATAATCATGTTAAATTAGTTCAGAAAAATTATTATTCTTTCTACGTAACAAAAATTATATTTAAGTGTCGCATAAATAAAAATCCAATTTAACTAATAATTATTTTTAAATCCTGTTGCAAAATTCCTTTTACCAGATGACCCGGGTGGTCCACACGCGGGTGACCTGCTGCAAATTTCTTTTATCACCCGGGTGACTCACCCGCGGGTGGCCTGCATTGGGATTTCTGTGACGGATCAGAACACTAACTCTGGCAAATTTTTTCATCATGATGAAAAGCTTATTTGACCATGCTAAGCTATATTCTATTAATACCGGTAAAGAATTTAGCTTTGATTTATTAATTGATGTACTTGAAACACCCTTGGTTTGAGTATCAGGATCGAGTTTTGCTATGTTACTCAGTAGGTTCAAGATAAGTAGCTTTAACAATTATTGCTAGATTCAATTTATATTCTTTATATTATATAATTTGATCAATCTACTATTTCTTTAGTATAATGCGTAGAGCTCCAATATCAATATGCTAACTCAATGTTCACGATTTTCATGTGCTACAGACCAACGTAAATTAACAATCGAAAAATTAAATAATTAAAAAATGAATAAACGAATTTGTAATTTCCGTTGCTAAAGAATAATGTACAGAATAATAAATTTGAATATATCACATAAAAATATTTAATTCAATAAACATTATTTATAAATGATTTAATTTGTTTGTTTTCTCTTTTGCGCTTATATAAGAACATTGAATCCTAACTTTGTTCCTCTTTAGCCATTTCTATTCAAGAAGAATTTTATTAAAATGGAAAATTAACAGTTTGTCCATTAATCACTATAAAGAATCATATTTTTATAGACTTTTTTAAAGTGTTTAATGTTAGCGAGAAACTGATTTTTTTAAAGTGCAACGTAACAATAAATCCAGAAACTAGAAGTTACACTAGATTAATATATACAGTATTACGGTATTTAAAGCACAAAGCTATAGATAAAAGGTTGCAAACAATTATTTATAATTTTTTATATCAGGTCTAAAGATGTACATCTCGCGAGATGAACTTAGCATACATTTCAAATGTCGCACTCGAGATCATATCGCGCGACTTCTCGCGAGCCATGTGACAAAGCTTACTCTAGAAAAAATGTATACATTTTGTAATCATTGATCATTAAAATTCTTGATCAAATAATCTATCTCGCGCGAAATATGACACATGTCATACGTAATCTCGGGTGTGATAATTCTACGATCTCGCGTGTGGTACAAGAGTATGACAAGCAACTACTTGGTTTATAAATGTTACTATATTTGATTACAATAAAAATATTATCATGATAACCAAATTTTTCAAACTTTCTAGTAATTTAAACGAGCTTCTTAAAAACAGTGACGAATACAATGTTATTATTGAAGTTGGCCAAGAGCCAAATGATCAAGCATTTAAAGTACATTTTATTATTCTAAATTCTTGAAGTTTATATTTTAAAAATAAATTAGGCACAATTACAATAATGTGAAAATAATAAAGCAACCTAATATTTCTATTGAAGTATTCGATATTATCAAGTAAGTATTAATAAATGCAATAAAAAATGAAGTTTCAAAAGTATTGACGTTGATAATACCATACGTAGGTATATTTATAATGGCACCGTTTCTTTAGAAACGGTAAATATTTCAGTTATTTTTGAACTTTTAATTGCTTCCAGTGAGTTTGGTCTTGAAGAGTTGATTAAACACATTCAGTTATTTCTACTTGAGAATAATTCTTCCTGGTTACGTCTTAACTTTTCTCATATTTATCAAGCCAGTTTTAAAAATGATAATTTAAAAGATTTGCAACAATTTTGCGCAAATATTATTGCCAAACATCCAAAGATTATTTTTGATTCATGAATTTCTTACTCTTTCAGAAAATATATTAATTTTTTATCTTAAAGCTTGATGATTTACAAATGGATGAAGGAAAACTTTGGGATTATGTCATTAAGTGGGGAATTGCTCAAAATCCTTCACTACCTCCTGACCTTGACAAATGGTTAGATGAACATTTTTTAGCATTAAAAAATTCACTTCAAAATTGTCTCCCTTTAATTCACTATTTTCAAATTTCTGGTGAAGATATTTTTGATAAAGGAAAGTGTTTTACGGCGGGGCAAGTCTATATGGCTCTGTCATGGTATTCCGAACCTAAACATTTAATTTTCCTTTAAAAAGGATAGAGTTGTTGGGAGAACTCAAAAAACTTTGGCTGAAACTTTAACCAAAGACAATACTCACTCTGAAACAGTGCTATTTATGGTAAAGGTGATGCTTGAAATGCTCAAAAACTAAAGGATGATTTTGGGACCGGTACTGATAATAATAGTTAACAATAGGTATAGAAAGCAGATAAATATTTCGTAACAAACAATATTCAGTTTGATGGTTAAACAGACATAAATACTTTTTTATTATGCATAAAAAAATAAAATTGATTAGAAGTGGAAGATTCAATCAAGAAAAATGGCGATTATAAGAAACCACTTATTTTTATAATCATACTCAATTAGTGCTCACGAAATTAATAAAAAACATTTTAAAATATAATAACTAGGTGTAAACACATTTCTGCTTATAAAGCTAGTTGTATTAATGCTTGAACTAAGCGTTTTATTTGATAGAACCAACCACACACTAATTTAGATTAATACAACTTAGTTATAATGAGCAGGGCGGGCTTTAATTCTGATTGGTCAATCACCAAATGTATCGTCATATATACACTGCATATATCATCTGACTTTAAACGAATTGGCAGCCATGAAAACGAATTGTCAAACAAAGCTGATTACATATTCAGAAACTACTCCTTTTACTTAACATATGGTAAAAATAATCTGGAGGATGGAGAAATAATCCAGAAGTTAGTGAGGGGGTGCACTTTTTGCTTCATAGGTAAAGTGATTCAGTAATTAGCAAGGTAAAAAGTACTGTTCCTTGAATAAAAAGTGTTATTACACGTAGATTTTTTTTTTAACTTAAATATAGTGATTCAAACATAATGCTTACAGTTAGTTTTAATTTTTTTTTAATTTAGGTTATTCGACCAAGTTTTTAAAAGCTGCAATGTATTATATAGGATACTTATATTGTAGAATATAACCGATTATATGTTACTGTAATTCTAGTTAGTGTTTTGTTTTCTATATGTCTACACCTTTATGAGTGTGTATTACACTTGTCGATAGTTGATTTTTTTTAATTTATATTATATATTTATTATATATATATTTAAACGTACTGTATGTACAAGCGATTTGGTTCATATATAGTTTGTTAAGCTTAAAGGTTCAAAGACATTGTTTTTTTTTTAATTTTAATTAGATATATATTTAACAATGACAATATATTATGACATAAGTGTTAAATTATCATTATAAATTGGAATTTATATTTAAATATCTTTTTTTTAAATAATTTTAAATTTTTTTGCTTTGGAACTTATTTTCTATTAACCAATCAGAATTTGTAACGTCACTAAATGATCTACAAAAATTATCCAATCAGAATGAAAGCCCGCCCTGCTGTTATAATGCAGTTATAACAAACCAATTTATTCCAACAAAAGCAAAATTACTAAAAATTTTAGCCATTTTTGTCTACATCTATTGATGCACTTCGCATTTGCATTCCTTGACTAGCAAGTGCATCAATATCAAAATCCTTTTCACCATGATCAGTTACTTCATCAGAAGTTAAAAGTTGATTTGTATTATTTGAAGCATATTCTAAATTTATGCTATCTTCAATATTTAACATGTTTGAATTAACTTCTGATAAGTTATTATCTTCAAAGCTATCTTCAAAGCTATCATCAAGGTTGTCTTCAGAATTATATTCGAAATCATCTTCAGAATCATATAACTGAATATTTTCTTCAAATATAGCAGTACCCGAGGTGAGTAAATAAGCATAATCATGCATCATTTTTAAAAAATCACTCTCTGGAAGATCTTGTCCAACGTAATTAAGCTCATGTCGTGCATTTGTGACATAATATGCATGTAATTTGGCCAACTTCGAACCTTTTTTTATGGTCAATTTTAATAAAATAAATAAAATATAAATATTAAAATAGAGTATTATATAAACCAATTTCACTAGTAACTAGCTAGTTCGCCAACAATTTTGACCCAACTTAAGGTTAAGGTTGGCTTACTTTATAGTTAGTGTTGGCTAGAATGAATTGGCTATTGGCGAAATTTGCTAAAACCGTGTATATGCACTTACCTATTTCGTCGTTTTTGGGTTAACCAATTTAAAATTGAGAAAATACGTTCACACCCTGCATTATGAGGAGTAATTGCAAGAAGTAATAGAGCAAGTTTTTGAAGATAATGATGCTGTAGTTTACATGCAGCCCACCAAGTTTTCAGAAGTTCAATATGATCTTGAAAAAGAGAATTGTATGGAGGTTTTTTAAGATCATAATTATGAATTTGTGCAATTAATTCACGTGCACTATTTTCTTTACCACCTTGTGATTTCCAGATACTTAAAGCCTTTTGAAGAATTTTTTGGAATATTTCAGAAGTTAGACCTTTACCACGGTATTTAGGGTGAAGAAAATAAGCTAATAAATAAAAATCAGTATCAAATTCAGCCCATCTTTTGTTATAAAAAATAATGCATTTTTTTCGAAACTCAAGTCTCTCAAGAGTTGTTTCCGTAGTTGGCATAGCCTTAATTGCAATAGCCATTTTAATTAAAATTAAAAACACATCAGCAATCTTAGTATTAGATGCTTCAACAGTTTGAACAGCAGTTTTAGCTAGTTCAAGAATTTTATGAAGACATTCAATGTTGGCCCAAAATTCACGGCTTGTAATATAGTTTCTTAATTTGTCATTAAGTGAGCGAGGATCATTTTCTATCATCTAAAAAAAAAATAATAATAATAATATATAAATAAAAAATAATAATATTAAAGAAGTGATAGCAAAAAATTTTTATAATTAGGTAATTGTGATTTAATCAATGATCAATAAACTTGAATTAATAATATAGTAATATATCTTGTATATTAATATATATAATATTTAACTGGATTATAAAAATCAGAATAATCAAAAATTATCTGATCACAAATGTTATTTGCTATTACATTGTTATTTTTAAAAAAATAAGATTAAAGAAAAAAATAAAAGTATACTTACATTTTGTAAAACAGGCTCTAATTTCAAAAGTGAATTGCAGCAATCCCATGCAGAGCACCATCTAGTTTTAACTGCTGATTTCAACCCTCCACCTTTAATTAGTAAAGTAATAATTTCATCTCTTAATTTGGTACCAGACATATGTGAACTCTGAAAATGAGTAACAAATTCTTGGCATTTTGAAAGAACTTGTGATCCAAATGAAGTTTTTTTAATAATATCAGTTGCTATTAGTTGAACATGGTGAGCAATACATCGAATTGGAATAATATAAGGATATTCTTGAGTAACATAGGTTTTTGCAAGTTGCATTGCTGCAGCACCATCTTAAACAATTGCACTAAATTTTTTTGGTCCAACTTCTTCAATTACTTTAATTATTTCATTTGATAAAAATCTTCCAGTATTTGAAGAAGAAGAAAAATCTTGAACAGAATGGACATATTGATGTCTATCAGGAGTAATAATAACAAATGCATAATAAGAATGTTGTTATCCACTTGTCCAGCCATCTAGAGCTAATTTATAAATATGATATATAATTAAATATATAATATATAAGTATGGTACCTTATAAATATATTTATATATATAAAATGTATATATATTATTATTATTATTTATAAAAAAACAAATTTACCTAAAGTCAAATTTTCAATTCGCTTAAGTTGTTCATCAATATTTACTGTAATTCGTGCAACTTCTTGATCGATCCACAAATTGCTTAAAGTTCTTTGATCAGGTAGTGTGTAACCTGCATTAAGATTTTTAAGCAAATCGATAAAGAAAGGACTTTCAATAACCCAAAAAGGAATTCCATAACAAGCAAAAAAACGAGTTAAAGTATAATTAATAAGTTTTTCTTGATTTTTATCTATGAAAGTTGATTGGAATTTATCAGTAATTTGAGCTGATTGTTAGTTTCAATTTCAATTTTCTTTTTCTTTTTCTTTGAAGGTTGGGAACTTGTTAACATATGCAGATATTTTTTTAATGTTTCCTGGTACATGTTTGCATTCTAATGCTAAATGAGATTTCATTTCACTAGGCCGTCCTCGCTGTATAGTATCTTCACAGTATTTACATTTCATTGCTACATGTCCATGTTTATCCCTTGTACCAAGTTTGATATACTCATCATTTACGGGGTCTTCAGGTCTGCCAACTGATTTTTTTATCTTTTTTCTTTTTTTATTATTATCATTCTGACTATATTCACTAACACTTTTATCGCTTGTTTCGGGAAGTTGACTATCTTCATTACTTTCATCTTGATTATAAGAACTTTCGAAGTAATATGCAACATTTAAAAAAATTTAATTTTGAAACAATATAATGATGATACTCAACAATTTGATAAAATATCGATTTTATTGTTCTTTAAATAACAAATATACAGTATGTTAATTTATATATTAATTTTATTAAATCTGACCATTATTAGTAAATTCATATCAGCTCTTGTAACAAAGAGAAGATAACAAATACGAAGTTGGTAGTAGATGTAACTAAAAAGAAAAGTGGCTGTACGATCTTTCATCCTATCTATACGATTACATAGACCTGAACAAACCAGTAATTATAAGAACATCAATGCAAGCGATAGTATATTGAAAAATATCAAATAGTTAATGTAATTGAAAGGAAAAGTGGCTGTACGGTCTTCCTATCCTATCTATATGATTACATAAATCCGAACTATTTATAAATAAATAAGATTTCTTATTGAAAATCAAAATTTCTAATTTTGCCAAACAATATAAATTTTTGAGCGAATTTTACTTGAAAATAAGCAAGCTCAAACCTTATCTAATGATCAGCTTGCCAACTAAGTGACAAAGCAATCATTATTGCGAGATCAAGAGACTTTGTTGCAGATCACATGTAAATTAGTTTAGCCTTTTACGGTAGTCTTTAATATCTTGCTGGATACAGGTATTGTGGGGTAATTCCGTATTGCATATGAATTGTCTTAATTGTTGTTCTCAAAATAGAAATAAACCGGTAATAAATGATAATGAAGTTAGTTAAGGAGTATGATGCTAAGTTAAGGAGTATGGGTTATACATGCTGTAACAAGCGGGAAAGGGTAGAAGTGGTAATTGGATTAAGAATAGTTACCTGCATAGTAAGTTAGGTATTCATTTTGCTAGCCTTAGTTAGGCTGACTCTATCGACCCTCCCTACCCTCCGGTCCTTTTGTTATTAAGTGGCTCAGCGGCTTAGAATAGCGCAATGACCACTATTGGTTTTTAATAGCAGAAATATTACGAATTCGATTCTCTAAAAATCGCTATGTAGACCAATCCGAAGGATTGGGGCTACAAACCGTGTTCCTCTGTTTAGAGGCGCGATAAGTATAGGGACATATTCCCATATGTAATTTCTTCGTTTTTGCAATAAAGTCTCTGATCGAGCAATAATAATTATAAGTATTTCAGGGTTCTGATTACATATGTACTGCAATTGTATAAAAAAAAAATAAGAGCAACGACAAACTATTAATTAAGCGTAAAAAAATCAAAATGCAAGCGATATCAAAAATTTTTTGATCTAACTCACCCAAGAATATATTTTCTATTATCATCTCTTATTATGGTATAGCTGTTACTGGCTAACTTCTCAAAATTAATTTTTCCGAAATACCATTTCGCCGAAGTCATAATACCGAAAATCCATTTTACTAACAGGATATAAATGGATCCATGTCATCTCATAGACATTCAATTCACCGACAACTTGTTTCACTGACAAGTTTTTTCACTGACAGTTATTTCGCCACAGGTTTTTTTTTAAAAAATTGCACTAATATTAACTCCAATTCTAAACCTGACTATAACAACAATGACTGGAATTACTTTGTCAGCGAAATGACTTTCGGTGAAATAAACTGTCAGTGAACTAAGTTGTCGCTGAAGTTATTGTCGGTGAAATGAACAAAAACCCGAAATTGTCTTGCCGAGAAAAAGGGATATCGGAGTTATGGTGTTAGAGAAATAACATCTTGGAATAGGGTTGTAACTCAAATAGTATTAGTAATTTTACTATGATCAAATTTTAATCAGTGAAATTAAAATAATCGATTAAATATCATATTGATATATATTTAATTAATAAATAATGCACAAAATTCTAAAGAATGCACCTTGACATCACAACTAAAAGCTCTTTGCAAAAGTTATCTCTAAAAAGTTACGCTTGATTTTTCGCAAATATTTTATTAAAGTTTTGACTTATACAGTTAAGATCTAATTTTTTTTATTTTTTTCACTTTAAAAAACTAATAAAATTTAAATTATTTATAAGATGAACGTTCAAGTTTATATGTTAATAGAAAATCTGAAAGCGTAACTTTATTTTCCTATATTTAATAAGTTATTTGTAAAAATTTTAAAGTAATTTGTTGGGGTTTCATTAAATTGCGTCATTTTAAAGTAATTAATTTTAATAAATATAATTAATTTGTAAAAATGCCAATCTCTATAGCGATGGTATAACAATTAAATTGATTAAATTGATCTTTGTTTGTGTAATATGAAAAATCTGATCATAGTAATATTACTAATACTGCTGATATAGTTTTGATTTACTATTTGAGTTACCTAATCTTGGAAGGTGGGTTTCGGGAAAGTGAGAAACAACGTGTATGGGTATGGTTTGCTTGCTTAGACAAGTAGAAGACTATCGGCTAATTACATCATATAACAACTTCCAGTAAATCATATCTGATCTAAATAACTTGTTGTCATTGCGCAACTATAAAAAAATAAATTATTTTTTATTCATATGTTTGTACATAATCTCAACCGAACGAGAACAAATAAAAGCAGCTTGAGATAGTTAATATAATAATTCTGGTAAATACTGGTTTTCTGATCTATATAAACCAGTTAATTGTATATACATCTTTTACAGCAGTTCACTGTACACACTAGGCTAATAAGTTCAAAGTGCATATGTAAGACAAAAATAAAAGCAGAATTTAAAATTCAAGCAGCTATCTGCAAATCTAGTTTTTTTAAAAAAAAATCTTGCATATATTATTTTTTTGTATTTTAATTCTAGCAGTTTCTTTTTTGCGATTAGAATATCTGGATTGTAATTACCAGTTTTTTCTAGCATCGCTTTAAGGTTTATCTGATTTAAAAAATATAGATGTATATTTTTCTAAATAGTACGCTCATTTTTGCAAAATTGTTATTAATATAGATTACAATTATGGTATACCATACGTATTATTTTATAAAATATAGTATATTATAATCAGATTATGATATTATTGTGATTTTGCGAAATTATGCATCTTATAATTTGCAACACTTCTAAATAAAATTTGACGATTCGGAGGTATCATAATATATTTTGTTACAAAAATTAATTTTTGCCATCAATTTAAATTTTGTAAATAAATTAATTTCAACTATTGATTTGATTTTTGTAAATAAATTAATTTCAACTGTTAATTTAGTATCGTAAATAAATTAATTTTTATATTTTTATAAATTTCTACAGCCGAAATATAATTCGGCATTTTAAATTTCAAATATTTTTGGTGAAATTATTTCAACAAATTCTACTGTTGAATGTAGAAATTACCATCGTAATTTCATCCCATCTATATATCCACCTGGTTGCTGAATATATAGACCAAAACCTTCTTTCCTATTTTGGAGTCACCACAAATGACAGCACCAAAATAACGAAAGTCATACTCCGCAAATAACCTAACTTAAAGAAAAAAGTGTGTTAGAAAAAAAAAACAACAAAAGCAAAACAAAAAAAAAAATGTAGATAAATTGAATCTGATCTTGTGTTACTTATCCGGTAATAGTATGGCGATGCAAAGTAAGATCGTTCAATCTTGCATCAGCAATCGGATAAATACATGAGCTTCAGTCATGTGATTTTCTTGTTTTTTGATTGGTCCAAGAGACCAGAGATATATAAACTAGGCATCTCTAGCTAGAGATGCCTAGAATTTCCCTTTTTTAAATAGTATTTTTACTATATTGAATTATAAATCAGAAAAATAAACTAAGATTCTCTAGTTTTAATTTTATCTTTTGTATATATCAAATTTGATTTATATTATTTCTAAATTAGGATAAAAATTTTACATATCAACTAAGTAAGCATAATTATTCCAGATAATCATAGTAAATATCAGTTTTCAGTAGAGATGTATCAGTCTGGTTTGGTCCCTAAGAGGACCGTTAACATAGTATTTACGGTTTCGATCTGGTTTGGTCCTTCAGTCCCATAACGGCCCTTAAATGATTATATTAATCTTAAAGTATAAGATTTTATTGGCCCAAAATAATGTAATTATTTACTTTCAAATATAAACAAACATTATATAATCTATGTCATACCTGATCAAGAAATTTGATTAGATGATATGAATATCACAGTTATATTTACAAAGACCAGTCCTTTAATGGTTTCATGGTCCTTATCGGTCCCAGTTCAGAACCGGCCCTGAACCAGTTTTTTTTAGGACTGATGCATTCCTAGTTTCCAGATTGGCAGGTGAGTGGGCTTAAGCTCTAATATATGTAATAGGGTATTCATAAATAATGTTATATAAAAGAGAGTCAAACAAAATGTAATGTTTTTCTTGATAAGAGTACTAACATTTATCAGATAATATTTTAGGGATGGGGGTTAAGCTGAATCTTACCTCATATAAAAATTTTAGCCAATTAAATTTGACAAAAATATTATCTGAGAGTAGGGGGTAAGCCTCTATAGTAAATAGATATTAGATAATAAATGTTAGCACTCTAAGTAGGGAGATCAAAAAAATATAATATAATTTTTTTAGAAAAACTTGTCTAAATTCTGATCCAGTAATCCAAATTGAATAATTTTAGTACTATTCGATTCGTCTCAGTAGGAGGAGTCAAATAGTACCAATTTTATTTTATTTGGATCACTGAATCAGAAGTTATTAGCAAAATACTATTAGTTGTATCTTTTCTTATAAAATTACTATATAGCCAATAGTTTTTTGTAAATATCTTGCGATTCAGCAATCCAAATACAGTCAGACCTCCATAAATGCAACCTCCATAAATGCAATATCTCTCTAAATGCACATTTTTTTCTATTCCATAAGATGTTATTAGTGCTAAATGCACGTTCTATATTCTGTAAATGCACGTTTTTTTGAATAACATTCTATATTACACTAACTTCCCTAAATGCACGTAGCCAATCAAATTTTAGTATTTAAGATAGGTTATACAGTTTTGGTAGAAATTATACAAACATGATGATCTAATTTTTAAAGCAGCAATTTAATTGGCTCTCTCTAAATACAAACCTCTCTAAATGCACGTTGTAGACTTGTCTTTATGAGTTGCATTTATAGAAAGTTGACTGTAGTATAATTTTGTATTATTGAATTTGTTTTACTGAGATGAATCAAATGGTATCAAAATTATCAAATTTGAATAACTATGTCACAAGATATTCAAGTTTTTGTAAAATTTTATATATAAATATACAGATTTTGAAATTTTTTTTATATAGTCTAGAGGGGTCAAGAGCTACTATCTAGGTGTATATAATATTATTAATGGATACTCCCTTATAAAAAATATATATCTTCTAAAAATAGTCAACATAAATTTATAAATAAAATAGACAAGTTAATTATTTGAATAACAAAAAAAAAAAATAAAAAAACCAAAAAAAAAGATATTAAAAGTTTATAGATTAAGTAATACAATTTATTTTTATTCACTTCTGCTATATGGTAAACAATACTTTAACTTTTAGTATACCTATGTTTTATTGCATGATGCGATGTTAATTGTTATTTTTTTTAAGTTTGCTTAGATTTGAAAAATTTTAGTACTACTATATATTTTGAAAATAAGATATCTTTTTTTGGCAAAAATTATACAAAAAAAATATGGAATAGCTTATTTTTGAATTGTTGAATTTTTTGAAAAATTGAAAAATATACTAATAAAAAGTTGCTTAAATGATATTAAATTTTTATTATAAGTATATTTTAATGTTCTGAACTGAAATTTATTTAGTAAAATTTGAACTTTTATATATAGCAACTGCTAATAGATTTTTTGAAATTTTTAAAAAAAAATCAAAAGAGTAGCTTATTGGAATGTTACGTATTAAAACAGCCCTTTTTTGCAAATTTTTGAAAATTGAGTTTTCATTAAATTTATATAAATTTTGGCATGATCAATATTTTTTAATTGTAAATTAAAGTCGATTTGTATAATAAAAAATCAAGATAATTGTAAAAGAAAAATTACTGAGGCTGTGTAAGGCCAACACATTACAAGGTTACCTGATAGTCACCTGTTACATTTAACCAATCAAAATTGTAAAATTTAATTAACCCCAGATCAGTCCAAAAATCAAAACAAATAATTAAACTTAATTATCTCAAAATAAAATATATGTAAAAANTCTGCTATATGGTAAACAATACTTTAACTTTTAGTATACCTATGTTTTATTGCATGATGCGATGTAAATTGTAAAATTTAATTAACCCCAGATCAGTCCAAAAATCAAAACAAATAATTAAACTTAATTATCTCAAAATAAAATATATGTAAAAAAAGGGCTGTTTTAATATGTAACACCCCATATAATATTGATTCCAGAAATTATCAGAAACAAAATCCTCTTGCTATTGCATAATATTTCAATAAAAAAAATTAGATAATCTGTTTTTTTAATAGGTGACCTATTTGTATTATATTAAACCAGTTGGTATATTTAAACCAGTTTATCAAAATTGTGACTTTTTTTTAGTTTAGTTAATTGGTTAAATAGTTAACTAGATTTGATGTTGGAACTCTAGTTATGTTATATCAAAATGAGACTCGCTATTGGATAAAACATGTACCGATAAATCTGCATATAATAGTGAAAATCTGTTAGTGCTGCTGGAGTAGTTATAGTTATTAATATTATGAACACTAGTTGCTCATCTACAAAAAATTTCTTCTTCAGGATCATTGTTACTTTTTACTATTATATGACTATAACCAAAAAACTTCCAAGTTCATTTAAGTTAGGGTTAGAGTTTCTATAAGATTTAATATTAATAAAACATAGTAAATTGCTTAATAAATTTTTTTTTGTTAGAGAATAAAAGGTAATTTCTTATACAAATTTTAGGGAAATAAGTAATTTTTGAAAAAGCAAAGTTTTGTTTAATTTTTTGCTTGTATTATATTATATCAAGACATGACTTGCTATTGGTTTGCGCTATACAAAATTATATGATAGTAAAATTTTAATGGTGATGCTAGGGCAGGAACACATAAATATTATTTTAATTTAAAGCAAAAATTTTGGTCAATTTTTGTAAAATGTTAATTTATTTCGATTTGATCAACATTAAAAAAAAATAATGATAATCCTAGCTGAAATTAAAATGATAAAAATTATAAACCAATTATTTTATATTATATAAGGGAGCTTCCAGAATTCAGCTAATTTTTGTTTACTACAGTATAAGCCTACCCCACCAGTATTGTACATGGGACAGTTGGGACATACGTTGGGACATTTTGGAACATTCTGAAACAATTTTATAAATTGATATTACTTAAAATTTTATTAAAATAATCTAATTAAATTTTTTTAAAAATGTGTTCAGCACCTAAAAAAATATATAATTATATATTTTTTTAAATTAATTTATTAATTATTAAGGCTTGGGACATAGTTGGGACACTTGGGATGCTAGAACATTGGGACATTGGGACATGGCAAAAAAAGGCTGGGACAGTGAAAATGTACAACACTGCCCCCATCCACCCACACCTGATACCCAATTAGCCAATCAGATTTTACAATTATTAAAAAGTTAAATATAACATTTAATAGTAAATAACTTTTGATCTACTAAACCAAATTTGATGACTCAACTTCCAAAATGATTCTCTCAACAAGAGGATTCTAGCGAGCCCAAAATTGTTAAAATCCAATCACAGGATCCTGTGATTGAAATAGATTTGTGTTACTATAAAAGTTCTATAATTTAGTAAATATTATAACACATTTATAATAACACAAATTTATTTCGATCTTAGGATCCTGTAATTGGATTTTAACTATTTTGGGCTTGTTAGAATCCTCTCATTGAGAGGATCATTTTGGTAGTAAAATCATCGAAATCAGCCTAGTAGATCAGAAGTTATTAACAATTAAAATTTAATATTTAATTGTTAATAACTTTTGATATACTAGGCCGATTTTGATGATTTTACTACCAAAATGATCCTCTTAATGAGAGGATTCTTACAAGCCCAAAATTGTTAAAATACAATCACAGGATCCTAAGATCGAAATAAATTTGTGTTACTATAAATAGGTTATAATTATTTAATAAATTATAGAACTTTTATAGTAATACAAATCTATTCCGATCACAGGATCCTGTGATTGGATTTTAACTATTTGGGCTTGCTAAAATCCTCTCATTGAGAGGATAATTTTGGTAGTTTAATAATCAAATTTGGCCAAGTAGATCAAATGTTATTAATTATTAAATATTATTAATAAATTTATAATTTTGGTCAAAAATAATTTTGCAACTTTGCCCGGAATTATGAAATTTTGGCCGGAATTACACCTGATACTTCAGCTGACCCACCCACCCAGAAATCAGCTGATTTCTGGAAGCTCCCTAATACAAATTTATAACAAAAATTTTGATTTTATAAATGAAAATTTGATTTCAAAATATTTCTTTGTTCCTGTACTAAGGTAGTTCACAAAAATTTTCTGCTTATGTGACTTTTTAATGGCACAAACACAAAACTTATATTTTTGAAACTCCTGCACTTACTTTTTTAATTCTCTTAGAAGTACCCCTACCCCAAAATTTATATACTTTTTTGATACTATCATATCTCTATATGATGATTGATACAACAAATAGCGATTTGTAGGATGTGGCGACTTAGAGAAGTTGGTAAGTTGTCACCCCCCAAGTGGCAGGTCTAGGGTTCAAATCCTACTGACGACGTTTTGAAAAAATAGACCTGTGCTCCGGTAACTGTTTCCTGTCAATCGGTTGGGTACATTACCTGTAGTCCTTGGTTACCATTTCGAATGGGAGCTTTTGGGCGAAGTTGTATCTCGTGATACAGACAAATCCAAGGAACCGGGGAAATAGAAGCCCATTTGGCAAGACCCGTGTAAGGAGGTAGCAAAGATCTTTAATGGTGCTATCAAAACCGGAATATTGGACCGGAGCTGAAGTACCGGACGTTGTCCTTGGGGACAAGGTCTACCAACCTGGCCGCCAGAGTCGCACCGGAGGAAAAGGATCCATGTTGAGGAATTGGGGACCAAGGGGAGAAAAACCATAATGGCACCTAATGCCAGATAGATCAACCCTTCCGGGCCAACTGGATTGAAAGTCTGGGAAAATCGGGAAGGACCGGTAGGAAAGTGATGGTGGGTACCGGGGTTAGAGCGAACTTTATAAGGGCAGAAGTAGGTAATGGTAGCGGTTGGGTATCACCCGACTGCAAGTTGTTCGCCTCGGTGAATGTGTAAGTTACCGAAGTGTAGGTATTACCTGGGTGGGACAGGGACTGCTCTACCAAGTTTTCCGCTGAGGATACAGAATTAAAATGGGTCCTAAGGACAACGGATAAGCAACCGGAACTGGCTGACTGACTGCTTATGTAACGGGCCTGTTCCAGTGATACAGGATAAGTTGGCAGGAGGAGCAGGGATCAGAGGGTTTAAATAAGCAATCTCCTAGTCAGGTTGCAGGTATAGTAGCTAGTGTGGAACCCGCAAAGTAACCTTCGGGCGGACTACTTAAATTAGATGACCAAAAGTTGTGCGTGTGGCTAGTTGTATCCTCGTCAATGTAACAAATGCAGGTGGCCCTTAGTGGAACACTGNAAAAAAAAAAAAAAAAATAGCGATTTGATATAATGTAATACAATCTTGAAAATTCAAACCAAATTATTCGATTTAGTCAAAAATTGGCTATTATTCAAAAATTCAAGAAACCACCTTTATAAAAATTTTTTTAAAAATTCTAGTAAGGGGAGTAACAAAAATCAGGTGATTTTTTAGGGGGGGAGGGGGGTAAAAAAAGTTGAAATTATATATAAGAACCTGACTATTTATATATTAAGGAAGAGGGAGGGGGAGTAGGCCTCTGATAAAAAATAATCAGGTGATTAATGACACTGCCCTAAGTACTAACTTTAAATAAACTAATTTCAATTCTGCTAAAAGTTTTTTTAAAAAGCGCAAATATTTAATAATATACTGTTTTTAAAACATTTATTACAAAACCTCAGACATCAAGTACAAAGGTTATATTAGTGATACAAATCGATGAAAATTTTTCAATCGATTAGTTAATAGATCATTTTATCCAACTAATCGATTAATCGATTTTATTCAACTAATTGATTAGTTGGCCAATCGATTAATTGACTAATCGATTAACCGATTAGTTGACTAATCAATTGACCAATTGATTACCGTATATGTCCGAAAATAAGCTACTACCTAAAATAAGCTACCCCCTAATTTTTTTAAAAATCTTAAAAAATTCGTTAACAGTTACTACATATAAAACTTTTTTTTTTACTAAGTAAACTTCAAAAAGTCGATTAATTAAAGTTGTTCAGCGCATCAAAATACATCTACATTAAAAATTTGGTGTCATTTAGATAATTTTTATTAGTTCGTTTTTCAATTTTTTCAAAAATTGCTATATTTCGAAAATAAGCTACTTTATGATTTTTTGTGTAATTTTTTGGCCAAAAAAGGTAGCTTAATTTCGGACACATATGGTAGTTGAATAAATAATAAATAAAACTTGGTAAAATACATGTAAGATAGCAACTGAAAACAGCTGAGTTGGTATTCTTATATGATCAGTTGATTAAACGACCAATTGACTAATTGATTAATTAGTTGATTAATCGATTAGTTGGCCAATTGATTAATTGATTAGTCAACTAATCGATTAATTGACTAAGTTGGGTCTGTAAAATTCAAATCGATTAGTTGACAACTTTACAACTAATCAATTAATTTGATTTTTGATTTGTATCATTAGGTTATATATTACACATTTTAGCAAAAACCCCTGAAATTTGAGAAGCAAAAAAATAGTTTTTGGCAATTATCTTGGTATTCAATGGTCCAATTTGGATGATTTTTTTTTAAATAAAGCTCTCAGAGATGCGCATCTAACAAAAAAAGTTCATTCAATTCTGATTACTAAATCAGAAGTTATTTAAACAAATTAGTTTTGTTAATTTTAGCAAATTAAATCAAAATTGGCCAAAATTCGGTTATGACCTATGAAAAATGTCCAGGGTTCTTTTATTACATAAATAGAGTTTTTTTCTAAAAATTTTTATTTATTTTAAAAAATATTACATGTAAAATAGATTTATTTTTTTTTAAGAAAAACTCATTATATAAATATTATTTTAAAAAATATATAATCTTTATTAAAACATATGCAACAAAATTGAAACTAAAAAAAGCTTGCGGGGTGTGGCGACATAGTGTAGTTGGATTGTTGTCACCCTCCAAGTAGTTGTAACAAAAGATACAGAATTTGAATCCTACTGGAGACGATTTCAAAAAATTTATCTGCGTTATGGTAACCTGAACTCTGAGCTCAGATTTACAGATCTGTTTCCTGGGTTATACCAACTCGCATTGGGAGCTCTAGGCTGTGTTATGCACAAAACTGGGGTGCATATATCCTGGGGAGCGCAGGTGCTGTGTTAAGCACAGAACCATAGGACAAAAGGAAACCATACTTGGCAAGACCCGAGCAAAGAGGTAGCTGACTTTCGATGGTACTTAAACAAAAATCAGATGGGAACAGACCGGAAGAGGACTGACTGAGAAGTGGACTGACCGGAAGCAAACTTATGACAAAAGGGCCTATAGCGGGCTCTACCAATCAGACTGCCGGAGTCGCACCGGAGGAAAAAGACATGTGTTACGGAAGCATGTACCAAGGGGAGGGAGACCATTGGGTTCGCCAATGGCAAACCATCCCTTCCGGGTCCTCAGATTGGGAGTAGGAATGTAACTGTGGGAAAGAAAGCGAGGTAGGGGTAAGGAAAGCAACTGGAAAGTAACCAGAAGAGGAACGGGAGAAGTACTGGGGTTGTGAACTTTGTAAGGGCATGTACCGTGCTACACATACTAGTAGGAAGGTAGTGGGTTGAGATACGGGCCAAGGTTGCGGCAGCATTCAAAAAATGGCTTGAGATACGAACCGGCGTGGCAGCACTACATGTACTATTAGTGGACAAGTAAGGTGCAAAAACCAGGTTGAGTATATGAGTGGAACATATAGGATGCTCTGGTAGGTTTAGGTCGTAGATAAAATAGTCTAAGTTTCGGTACTTGGTAGTTGTAGTAATCTAATGCAATAGTCAAGAATGTTGTAATGATCACTATACTTAATAAAAAAGACCGAGGCATGACCTCGCCTTGTAACCGGAAAAAAAAAAAAAAAGCTTGCTGGTAATGGTGCTATGCATATGATATCAGTATAAATTTTAATTTATGTAGCTCACGCACAAAAAATTTTCCAGTTATATAACTTTTTGTAGCACAAACCAATTGAATTTTAGATTTAGATATAATATAAAAATTGCACTTTTTATAATTTTTTATAAAAAATTACTAATAACTCTGAAGTTTGTTTATGAAATCATTTACTGCACATTAACAAAAAAAATTTCTTGCAAAATTTTGGTATTAATAGTACTCTAACCAACATCTAATCCAAACTCTAAACACTTAATTTATTACTTTAATTCTTTTGCTTTATTTGATTGTTTTAATTGTTTTGATTTTCACATTACACCTAATTAGGGTTCCAAACCGGTTTCAAAATCTTTAACCGTAAATCGTTAGATAAAAACCGGTTAACAATCGGCTATCCGAAACTGAAACCGATTATCTAATTAAAACGGATCATCCGATTGTAAGGGGGCTTCCAGAAATTACGTAATATTTTGTTACTAATAAATTTCAAAATTTTACCCACCCACCCACACCTAATACTCTATTAGCCAATCAAATTTTATATTTTTTAAAATTTATTTATATGTTTTAATTTATAAAATTGATAATAACTATAGCTCTACTGGACCAATTTAGATGATTTAACTACCAAAATGTTCGTCTTGCTGAGATGATTCTAACAAACCCAAAATTGTTAAAATCTAATTCAGGGTCCCAAGATAATTCAACTTTTGTATAATTTTAATAGTGATTTTTTAGAATCACTAAGTAAATTTCTTTAATATTGAATAACTTTTGATCCACTAGCCCGTTTTGGGTGATTTAACTACCAAAATGTTTGTCTCAGTGAAACGATTCTAACAAGCCCAAAATCGCTAAATTTCAATTACTGGATTCCAAGATCGATAAAGATTTGTATTGTTAGACAATCATTTAATCAAATTTAATTAAATGATTATCTAACAATACAAATCTTTATCGATCTTGGGATCTAGTAATTGGAATTTAGCAATTTTGGACTTGTTAGAATCATCACACTGAGATGAACATTTTGGTAGTTAAATCATCCAAAACAGGCCAGTGGATCAAAAGTTATTCAATAATAAAGAAGTTTACTTAGTAATTCTAAAAAATCACTATTAAAATTACACAAAAGTTGAATGATCTTGGGACACTGTAATTAGATTTTAACAATTTTAGGCTTGTTAGAATCGTCTCAGCAAGACAAACATTTTGGTAGTTAAATTATCTAAATTGGCCTAGTAGAACAATAGTTATTAATAATTTTATAATTTTATACTTTTGACCAGAATTATAAAAATTTGACCAGAATTATAATTATAACCTGATATTTTCGGGACCCCACCCACCCACTAAAAAATCATGTAATTTCTGGAAGCCTCCTAATCGGGTGATCCGGATAACCGATTGTAATCGGGTGACCCGGATAACCGATTATAATCAGGTGACCCGGATAACCGATTATAATCGGTGACCCAAACTGTATTATTATAATTCATTATATTGATTTTATTTATTTATTATTAGTAAATACCACTTATTTATTTTATCATGATATTATTGTTTCAAATCTTATTATTAAAATTTTTTTTATTCGAATATCTGAATACTAACCATTAACTCGAATCTAAATTAGTCGTTCATTATGATAAAACCCATCATTTTTTTTGTTCTTTTCTAATAGTCATTTTTTAGTATAGCAGGAACCAGAAACGAAACAACAAGTCACGGCACCCGACACTACCAATGACGTAAACAATGCGATGGCATCAGAGGAAACATCGTTATGTAGAAAAAAAACAAATTAGTCTACAGAAACGACATTACACCACTAACAGTATCAGCATACTGCGACTTCACGCAGTCAAAAGCGAAGCGAAATACCACTAATCCACTAATCCAGTAATCCACTAATCCAGTAATCTAGTAATCCAGTAGTAATTCAGTAATCCAGTAATCAGCAATGCCAACGACGACATCGGCAAAATGACAGAAAGAGAAAGAAGGAAAAGTACAGTACTATTGCACAGAAAAAGACGCTATGTAGAGTGGCAGAATAAAAAAATATTAGTCACCGGTAAGTCAGAACGGAAAATGGAAATTAAAAAGAAAAAGCAGCATACTTGGCATATTAGTCACCGATAAGTCAGAACGGAAAACGAAAACTAAAAAGAAAAACCTGCGTACTTGCAAAAAAAGTAAAATAAGGAATTAATAATCGATAAAAAATAAAAAGCAAAAATAAGTGTATAAAATATAAAATAAGGGAAAGGTGAAAAGGTTGGAAAGGGAGGAAATAAGAAAGGGAATAAGAAAGGGAATAAGAATAAGGGAATTAATTAATAAGGGAATTGATTAAAAATATTAAAAATAAATTTTTTCCGCTTACGTGATTTAGATTTTAACGTTATCACGCCAAAATTTTATCAAAAAATACGATTAATTCTGAAAATCGAAAAAAAGCAGAAAAAGGCAAAACAGACTACGTACGTAAAACACTGCACAAATACGGCTATTCGTGATCGTCGCATAAAATAAAAATAATGTAAATTCGAAAAAAGCAAAACTGCAAAAATACGGCTATTTGTGATTGTCGCATTAAAATAATGTAAATTCGAAAGAAAAAAGCAAAATACTCCTATTCGCGATCGTTGCATAAAAATGATATGAATTCGAAAAAAAATTTTGTTTGATTTAAATCAACTGATTAATTATTAATTGAATATCTAGATCAATCGAATATCTATTTATAATCGCTTATCAACCGGATATCCACTTACTATATTAAAAACCGGTTTGACAAAACTATTATCCGATTAATAATTTTTTCGGTTCGGGTAATAGGTTATACGGTTACCCGAGTGATAGGTTGGAACCCTACATCTAATTTTAAATTTTGATTAGTTTGTGCTACAAAGAGTCACATGACCAAAAAATTTTTTGTGGGTAAGCTATTATCGGCATAAATTTTGGGTACATCTAAAAGTATCAAAAAAGTAAATGCAAGTCTCAAAAATGTAAGTTTTGTAGTACAAATCAATTATGCTTTGAGATTAAATGTAATGTAAAAATCAAAACAATCAAATAAAGCAAAAGAATTAAAAGTAATAAATCAGATAGTTAGAGTTTGGGTTAGGTACTTGGTTAGAGTATTACTAATATCAAAATTTTGCAAGAAATTTTTTTGTTAATATACAGAAGATGATTTTATAGACAAACTTCAAAGTTATTAGTGATTTTTAACTAATTTTTACATTATACTTAATCCTGAAATTCAATTGGTTTGTACTATGATAAAGTCATATAATGGAAAAATTTTGTGAAATATTTGAAATTTCATAAAAACAATTTAGCTTGGTGCATTATAAAGAACTACAGTATAGAGCAAAGTATTGTTTTTGCAAAATTTGAAATTTTTATTAAAAAGTAATAATTTTGAATGCCTTTAAATGGTTGTACCATATTGTAAATACATATTGTGTATGTAAAAATAAAATTTGTTAATTTGATAAAGTGAGTATTAGTAAATAAATTTTAGTTTTGTTTTAATACACATATATAAATCAGAAGATGTCTTTTTTTTTTAAAAAAAAATACATATTTAATTAATAGCAAAAAGTTTCAAATATTATAGTAAATAGACTAGTTAAAACAATTAAAATGATTGGCATATCAACAAACAGTATTAAAGATAATCATATATTATGCAATACCAAAATAGTCAAGGCTAGAGTGTTTAGAATTATAATATAGTATAATTTGTAATTTTTGCTATATGAAACCGCATAATCTGCTCACTTTTATGCAGTATGTGAACAAAAATTGATTGGTTAATTGAATAAACTAGTTTGTGTAATCATCTGGCTTGTCATGCTTTTGAATTTTTATTGGCTAATAATTCAAAATTCACATAATTCATATAATAATTTGTCATATGCATAATTTGGCTAACTTCGTATCATAATCCTGAATACCTGCATTCATTTATTTGTGTAGGTAATACAAGCTTTTGAAAAAAAATAGCCAATCAGAGAGTGCAAATTTTGACTATTCCAAATCAGCTTAACGAAGAATTTGAACATGCATAAAAGAAGAAAAAAGTGAAAATACACAAAAACTAATGTTTAAATTGATCTTGGTACACCAATTATTGTCAAACCTCTATAAATGCAACTTGTAAGGACAAGTCTACAATATGCATTTAGAAAGATTTGCATTTAAAAAGAGCCAATTAAATTGTAGCTTTAAAAATTAGATTATCAAGTTTGTGTAATTTCTACCAAAAACTGTATAACTTATCTTAAATACTAAAATTTAATTAGCTATATGCATTTAGAAGATTAGTGTATTATAAAATATTATTTAAGAAAACATGTATTTACAAAATATAGAACATGCATTTAGTACTAATAATATCTTACAGAAAAGAAAAAAATATGCGTTTAGGGAGGTATTGCATTTATGGAGGTTGCATTTATGGAGATCCGACTATAAAAATGACAGGAATAAAATTTTACTTATATTAAGCATTATTCTAACCCTATAGTCTCTAACGTTAAGGCCCTAACCCTAAATTTTTATCTTATGCACTTAGTTTATTTACAAAATTAGAATTTCTTTTTTGGTTTGTATTATTCATGAAAATAAGTAAAATGCAAAAGTTCCTAGTTGAGGTGCAAAGATTCTATGGATATGTGGTCTATGCCCTATAGGACCCGAATAATCTATATGAGCTCATATTTGAAAAATAGCTAATGGAGGCCCGTTTTTTAAAAAAGGTTATATTTGAAAAGTAGATATTGAAGAAAAAGGTTATATTTAAAAACCGCTAAATGGCAAAATAGATATATTTGAAAGAATGCTAATGGGATAATTTTTATAAATATTATATTTGAAATATACTAGTGAAAATTGGAAAAATGCAAAAATTAAATAAAAATTAACCAAAACAGGAGGTTTTTTTTTGTTTTAAGTTTTTTCACACAATTTGTAGTATATATATTTATGATCCTTGGTAGCTTGTGGAGTAAATAGATTTAAGAGATTAAGAGATTTTGAACTTTGGTTTTTTTTTTTTAGAGAATGTTTTGTTCAGTTTTTTTTTTTTTAAATAACGTTTTGTTCAGTTTTTTTTTTTTTTAAAAAACGTTTTGGTTTTTTTTTTTAAAGAATGTTTTTTTTTTTTTTTTTAGAGAATGTTGTATTTCAAAAAAAGTTAAAAATAGGTAAAAGTTCGATTTAATGTGTAAAATATAGCTTATATATACCAAACCAAAAATGCTAACCAAAAAAATTTTTACTATGATGCTCAAATATAACCTTACATAGATTATTCAGGGTCCTTGCCCTATGTTATTATAAGATTACTATTTGTTATGCGTCAATAATAGTTGATTGAGATATCATACAAATCAGGTAAATAAATTTTTTACTATGAAATTTGAGTAATCGATGCTCATATGAAATTATCAATTTTTATAGTAAATTGCAATAGTAGGTCATTTTAATTATTACTTTCAGGGGTTTCATAAAAAGAAACTGTGATCTGGAACAAAAACAATTTAGCAATACAAATACTTTATTATTCCTATGTTTAAAAATAAGAAAAAATAAGAAAAAATAATAAACTTGAAAGAATTATATCTTCGAAAAATGCCTTTTTGTTTTATAACCTATATAGTATTGAGAGTCAAAAGCATATAGCTGATAAAGTTCCTACTACAAAACTAAGTTGCCAGTAAAACTTTTGCAATAAGATTTAAAACAAACATGTTACTTGCAAGATTATTAATATTATTTTTTCTAGAATAATAGATTTGAAACTGAAGGAAGAAAAAATGCCATGTTAACTTCTTTAATTCTTAAAATAATAAACTTGGATCAGAAAGAAGAAGAATACTACTTTGACTTCTCTGAATCTTAAAAAGAAAAGTGTTAGCTGGTGCATTTTGTAATAACTTTACTGATTTCAGTAAAATTCTTAGCATACTTTTAGCATTTAAATTTAAACGAAGTTAACCATAACAATTTATTTTATAACAATTTTAGAAGCATATTTGCTGTTTTATTCTGTTTATGTTAGTTTTATATTTATGAACTATTCAAAGCATTTTTTTATTATTTTTGCATTAGGATAGTAGTGTTAGGATTCCAAACACTCAAGATATTATTAATATTTGTTGAAAATGTATAAGGAATTATAATAAATGAAATCAAAGTAAAAATTTTTATATGTTCATATTTATTTATATAGTTTTTGTCTTCAAAAAAAACAAAAAATAATTAGAAATAGATAAATGCTTTTATTTGAATGAAATGGATCTTACTAAAGAATAAGAATCAAAATTTAAATTAATTTTTTAAAAATAAATTTTTGTATTCAATAATAAACAAAAAATAATTAAAAATGAATAATGCATTCATTTGAATGAAAATGAATATTGCCAAATAATAGAAGTCAAAATAGATTATTTTTTTAAAACCAAATTTTTATTATAAATAATTAGAACTGAATAAATGCCTTCATTTGAACAAAAATGGATCTTGCCAAAAATAGGAATTGAAATTTAATCAACTAGTAAAACCATTTATCCTACAAAATCTGGTTCTAATCCCTTTACTTACTCGGTTTTAAATGAAGTAAACCTATAAAAAAAAGTTAGTATTAGTTTAAAAAAAAAATTGCAAAAAAAAACAAACAAAAAAAAAAAAAACAACTTTCTTACAAGTTCTTAGCTCTAATTGCAACCCAGTTTTTCAACAAAGCAAACCTACAAAAAAAGCTCTACCCGAAGCAAAAAAGACAACATGAAACAAATCAAAGCAGATCTAAAAATATATATATATATTATTAGCAAAGATTACAATCTATATATTAAAAACAGATTTCTTAATTTTCAGTACAATGTTTCTAATATACCAACTCTTCAAAAATGTATTTCACTAAAAGTTCTCACTCGTGCATATCTAACAAGCTATTTTCACGTTAAAATCTCGAAGAATCATGCAAAAGAAGGCAAAATAATTGCCCATCTTTAAAGAGATCACACATTACTAGGTGACGTTAGTTTTTATGTACTTTATACTGTTTGACTCGTTGAAGCCCTGGCAACTTATTTGTTTTACAGAACATTATTTGTAATATATTGGCCTACCATATTATTGTGAACACTTTTTAAAAATTTATACAAAACTAAATATATAAGATATTAAGCTAAGAATTAAATTATATATTTTTTAAATCTATATCTTTTAAATAAAAAAAAGTTAAAAAATTTTATACTACAGTTTTTAAAATAATTAAATTTAAGTAAGTTTTTAAATTTTTTTTTTAATACTTTGTAGCCTGTTTTACTTTTATTAGAGTATTACGCAAAAGCTACATAATACATAAATCTAACAGTAATAATGGACATTAACCCAGTTTCTACAAATGAGTTGCCAAGTCGACTACTGCACTAAAAATAGTTTGCTCATACTTATATGTGGCTTCTCCCAACTGCACAAGTATAGCACCGCCTAGTTTCAGATATCAACTACAGAATCCATTCTATCTAAAAACTTCTTCTTTAAGCTTCTTATAAAGAAGAATAAAAAAGATGAAGGTTACAAAAAAGGAAACAATACCTAAACAAATAACCAAAAAAAAACTAAACCAAAATATAACCAAAAAAAAAGAAATGAAAAATCAAAGAAAAAGCAAAGAAAGAATAGAAACTGTAACACATCTAGTATAAACAATAAAAATTATATAACACTACAAGACTAAAGTCTACTGAAGTATTATATGTATATATAGAAAAAACTAAAACTAAAAAAAAAAAGATAAGAAATTTCTTCATATGCTCTTCTAGATTTCTAACACATTATTCATTGTTTATTCATATATAGCAATAGTATAGCAACCAAATTAACTCATGATACTATCAGTTCCAAACTGGAAACATTCCCAAATTGGAAGGAATAAACACTACTAATTTTTAAAGAGAGTAAGCCAGGATTTTTACTTTTTGACAAAAATTTTGAAAAAATTTAAAGGGAAGTAAGTCGATACTTGAATGAAATTTAAAGGAGATAGTATAGTTAGAAAAACTCATTTTTTTGTTGTTCCTCATTGTTTTATTATAGAATACTTCGTCAATAAGAGAAAGCTTTAATCCTTACCAAAATTTCTTGTACAAAAGCTTTACCTCCTGCCAGTTGTCTTGTAAAAATACACTTTTGACTTGCATATCAAATATATAAAAGAGTCTCTGGAGTAGCAGTTGATCTTTATAAAAACCATTTGTCTGTGTTATCCTACTATATATTAAATATAGGCAGCTCTCCAACCAAAAACTTTTTGTTTTTCTTCCATTGGTAATTTGGTTCAAGTGATCATCAGAAAAAGTTCAACTAGCCTATTTTTAAATTTTTACATTTGACTGGTTTTTTAAATTTTAATATAGTTTTCAATTTTTTTTTTTTTTTTGGTGTTAAAGTATCCATCTTGGAACTTAAAAAATTTTTATTCAAGATATTAGGACTGTCGGTATCCCATAGAGAAGTACCGGCATTTGTTACAGTGACAAGAATACAACTAGCCACACGTACAACTTTTGGTTGTCTAATTCAAGTAGTCCGCCTGAAGGTACTACCCTGCAGGTTCCACACTAGATACCATACCTGCAACCAACTAGAGGATTGCCTATTTAAACACTCTGATCCTTGTTCCTCCTGCCAACCCATCCTATATCACCGAAACAAGCCTGTTGTATAAGTCTAATATAGTTTTTATAACAAACTAGAATTACTAAATATAGTAATAAATAAACTTAAATTTTTTATTAATAAACTGACAATTTTTTTTAAATAAAATTATTTAGTATAACAAATTGCACATATCTCTAAAATTTTATAATTTTTCAAAAAAATTTTAGTTAATTACTATATATTAATAAAACTACTATATTTGGTAATTGATATAATTTTGAATTAAAAATTGCATTTTTATATTTAGAAATAATAACTATCTTAAATTTTTATAAAATTTTAAAAAAATTTGGGATTATATGTAATTTGTTATGCTGAATAATTTTTGCTCATTTTTGAAATTCAATTAGCTTAATAAAAATTAATTTTTACTATGCAGTTATTTTTTTAATTAATTTTGTACAATGATAAAAACCAGTCAAACATAAAAATCTAAAATTTTACTTAAATGTAATTATTTTAAAACTATAGCATAAAATTTTTTAAACTTTTTTTTTTAAAAGGTATAGATTTAAAGAATTTATAATTTATATATTTAGCTCTGTATAAATTTTTAAAAAGTGTCCACAATGATATGGTAGGCCACTGTAACTAAGACTTTGGAAAAAATTTTTAAAAACGTGATTTCATAGATTTGTGTAATTTATGAAAATCATATGATAAAAAATCAAATGTGACATCTCAATCGACTGATAATCGATTCCGTCATTCAGGGATTGACGTATGTTATTTACTGATTTTTACTGATCCATCAATAACCCGATTTATTGATGGAATTTTATGTTTAATAAAGTTCGTTTAAATAATGTTCATATAATTACTTTTATGAATCTTTTTTAGTTTCTGTCTCGTAAATCCTTCGATTGAATATCAGAAAAGCATGACAACCAAAGGAAAATTAATCGAAGCTTAATGGGTATTAATCGCTATAATGAATGTTTAAATTAAAAAATTCAAGCCTTTAGCACAATTAAAAGCTAAAACACTTGATTACTAATACTTTTAAATACTTTCGTATCGGTATGACAGAAGAGCTCCATTTACTTAAATGAGATGAAAATAATTTGAGAACACAAGTTTGCCTAATAGAGAATTTTTATTAAGTGATCTGTGCTGCGCTTCAGGCGACAGACATGAAGGCAAACAAAAAAAAAAACTTGGAAAAAAATATTATTTTTGTTGTTATCGATATTAAATTTAATTTTTTTGTTTAATAACGTTAATAGATTTTTTTTTNATTTAATTTTTTTGTTTAATAACGTTAATAGATTTTTTTTTTTTTTAGTGATCCAAATCTTAAATCTTCCATACAAAAAATTAAACCCAAAAAAAATTTATAACGGAAAAAGTGAAACAAAAACATGCACTTGCCGAAAAACAATTCAAAATGTTCGAGGAGGTGTGACTGTGTTTTGCGTGGCCAATGCAAGGATAAATAACAATACGAATGATTTATTTAATATGATATATATATTTTTATATTCATGTCAATCCTTGAATGACAGGAATCAATAAACGACGCATAAGTACTTGTTATTGGTCATGTTGTGGATGATAACTGATTATTCACTAGGATACTGTTTTTGTGACGTGGCCGAATGACACGTCATAATGCGGTATCTGCTGTGAAGAAATCAGCAATTATCAACCACAATTTGACCAATAATACGCTTATCCGACATGTCTGGCGTAAACAACGAACGATTTTTGTGTAACTTATTCGGCCTCCTTCTAATACAAATACACAAATTTTCATTCACCTCTTAAGAGGTGATGAAAATTTGTGTATTGTATTAGGAGGTGGCCGAATAACTTACACAAAAATCGTTCGGTGTTCACATAAGACATGTCGGATAACTATAAGTTATTCTACTCAATTATTTTGGATTAACATTATTACATAATTTGAGTTTGGGAATTGAGATTTTTAGACATAAAACCCAACCCCAAATATATATGTCAATAGTGTCAAACTCAAATCCTAATTAAATTTATTAGATTAGCATATAATAACTACATTACTACATATTTGGTTGAGAATTGGAATTTCTACATAGTTTTTAGACATAAAACCAAAATCCAAATATATGTCTTGGAATTCTAAAATTTAGTTTTTATATATAAAAATTATAGTAAATACTATTTTGGATTCTACTTAATCCCAAACTAATTTTTTGGGTAGAATCACTAGTGGTCAGGTTCGCGCTTGATTATGTTTTTTATTATATAAAAGCGGATTTCATCCATGTGATGATCGTAGCAACTCAGGTTTCACCCTGTCGTAAAAAAAAAAAAAAAAGAAAGAAATCGCGAAAAACTTATAAATTTTCTATGGAAACTAGTTTTCTGTTATTAAATACAAAGTTTTCGGCACAAAATTTAGATATGATATATCATTTCTATTTCTTAATGCAAATATAAATATAAATGTTTGTTGCTGGATTAGTCACGAGACCGAAATTAAAATTTCATATGGTCGAAAATTTATGGAAATGTTGTGATTATTAACATTAAAAGATATACGTAATAATTTATAAATGATTTATATGCGACTTCATGAAGCCAAGAAAAGCAAATGACCAATTAAATACAATGATATAATTGTTATGCGGTTTTATAAGCGGTTTCTTAAGCGACTCATAAGCAATTTATAGCTAAGACAAACAATGGATCAATCAAAATACAAACGTACAAATCAATTTTACTGGAGACATGTAATATCAATTCCTATTTTACCAGTGATCATTAATCAAAAAAATCCGCCCATGTTATTCATCAATTTTCATTATCACATGAAATTTGTATCTGATAGATTATAAATAGTAAAATTGTATTTATGGTTCATTAATTTTCTATCAAATAAAGGGAATTTTGTACAATGTTTAAAAAGATGCTCCTTGATTTTGTACTTTCTTTATTTCATTTTTCCATTGTTCTTGTAAATTCTTAAACTTTTCCACATATATCAAATTCTTATTTTCTTCATACCACTTTTCTAATCTAACGAATACATCTAAACTTGATGTTAACCATGATATCCTTATCTCATCGCTATACTTTTCAGCATCATTGTATACTCCAAATATTACTTTTTCTCGATTATGAGATTTATCTAAATGATCTATTAGTTCTTTTGCAACTTCGTCAACTAATTGCCATGACTCTAATTTTATAGATGCCGATAACATGATCGTGTAAAGATGTACGTCGAACTGTGGCACGTCATAATACGGCATTAAACCAAAAGTCTTGTATAAATCATCTAATACCAATTCAGCATCACTTTTGTCCTCACTCTTATCTTCACTTTTATCTTCACTTTTAATAATTCGTGTGGTATCTTCAAATAGCTTGGTCACCTCATTAGCATAAGCCAACATAATCCATCTAAACATCTCAACATTTGGTTTTAGAGCGTATTTTGATCTATCAGCTAACATATTAAATGCTAAATGATGAGCATCAACTTCACATAATTTCTTTATTAAAAATCTTGAGATTGTTAAAGTTATTGGTAATAACTTTCGGCGCCATTGAGCGACGAGTTCACAGAGTAATTCTGCCTCAGCACGAGTCGTTGTCTGATATATTAAATTATTAAGACGGGTGTGACGTGGCAATTCATGAGATGGAGTTGAAAGTTGAGTATGTTCATTAATATAAGTATATAAGTCATGAAATGCTTGTGTTATTCCAGGAGATAGATTGGTGACGATTGGCTGTGATATAGATTGAGTTTCGATGATCGGAAATAAGTCAGAATTTTCTAGCTCCAATGTATCTTCTTCGAATGTTATTGGTTTTGGTTCAATATTTTTTTTACCAGGTTTTGCGATCAATCTTCGGGTTTTTTGAGCTTCGATTCGGGAGGTGATTATTACCGAGATACTACTAAATCAATATGAAAGTGATCGGAATACATGCATGTTTAATGGTTTGATCAATAACTTACCATAACATACACCGGTACTATGATATTGTCTATAGTTGTTAGGTGAAACCATTTTATGTAAATTGCGAAAGGCGGAACCTTTCTGCGAACTTACAAAACCCTGGCGAAAGACGAAACCTCTGGCGAAAGGCGAAATCTCTGGCGAAAGGCGAAACCCCTGGCGAAAGACAAAACTTCTGGAGGAAGACAACACCTCGAATTCTAATAAAAATCGAAGCCCTGATAGCGGCTGTGCTATATTAGTAAACGAAAGCATTTTTTACAATATTGTATCGTGTTGTAGACACAATTGCTATTAGACAATGAAGCATAGAAATTTGGCTTATGTCGAAAAACTGTACACTGCTGAAAGTAAACCAAACTTCGAGATTTAAAATAATTCAAAATCTGATCAGTGATAGCGATAAAAAATGTTGTCATGTGATTAATTATCTTTCGATCCGACAAATGATTGGTGCACAAAAAAAAAACCATGACTTTCTACTTATTGGTAATAATTGATTGGTGGCGCAGCAATTAATTGCAATTTTTGCCGCATAAAGAAAAAAAAGAAGCTAGATTAGATAAATAAAAAAAAAAATCATTAAAAAAAAGCTTATACGATTAAAAAAAAAAAGCTTATAAGATTAAAAAAAAAGCTTATACGATTAAAAAAAAAAAGCCTAATATGAATGGATAGTGGTTTTTTTTTCGTTTTAAAAACACGTATACTGAAATAGTCTTTATTTTTAAATCGATTACAATGAGCGCAAATAGAGGCCTTTCTTTCACTTTAATGAAACTTGCTTTTAACCAAGATACATTTTCACTTTGGGCCCTCATATGTAATTATTTCATTTTTCGGGGCCCTTATATGTAATTTATGTTAATGGAAGTTTTAGTTTTTGTATTTTTTGCAATAACATTTTTTCGGTACCCCTGGTCACGAGGAATTTAATTATGGATTTTTCTTACTCTAACGCTTCTTTGGGACGTTATAGACTAAGTATAACAATATTCCCTCTTAGTATTGCTTTATAAAATTTTTACAGTAATTTTAAAAGCTTGTACGACTAGTATAATACTGGTTCAAATATATATATTTATATATTTTTTTAAATATTAAAGATGGTTCAAATATATTTCTATCCCATAAGCACAATTTTTTTGTTATCTAAATGCATGATATCAAAAGTTTAGTTATATTTAGAAAGGTTTGACTATAATTTACCTACTGTAGTATATTTTTTTTAAAATTAGATTATTTATTTTTTAAATCTAGTTTTTTATAATTAATAATATTATTATTAACAATTTGATTATTTTTTTTATTTAAAATTTGCAAATAAATTATTTTTTTATTTTTTTAGTTTGGAAATTTTATCTATTATAATAATAAGATTCCAGGTATCTCTAACATTTTTAAAAATTGATCCCAATTTGCTAAAAGTTAAAATTATTTTTCTTAAATATATAACTTTGAATTTAATAATTATAATTAAATGAACTTCTTTTAGTTAGATGTACCTTACCAAGAGCTTTTATTTAAAAAAAGTTTATTCAAATTGGTTATTAGATACCAAGATAATTACAAAAAATTAGTTTTTTTAGTTTTCCAAATTTTGTGTCATCTTTCCGATTGGTATATATCAATATAGTAGCAATTATCATATTGTTTATCGGTCATATTATTACTTATCAGTTTGAAGTAGATCTTGCCTTTTGCTAGTGACGATTCATAATAACTTTATCTAGAGTTTCATTGCACCTAAGCAAATGTCACAAGTATATTGATTATAATAAATTCGGCATAAACTATGAACCTAGTTTATTATATGAGTGTTGCCAAGGCCGTTCAGACTTTCAAGTATATTATAATCTAATATACTTGAAAGTCCGAACAGCCTTGGCAGCACTTATATATATATCACTTTGAAACAAAATAATAATAGGATCAACTCAACGAATTTGGGAACAACTGCGATTATTTTTAGATAATTATGAAAAGAGTTTATTATTTCATTCTAAGACAAATTAAACATATTATTTTAACCTTAATAAAAAAAAATATTTTTTTTTCTCATCGTCTTAAAATTATTATTTAAAACCAAGCACCTTGATGATATACATTACCGATAATAGGTATTAAAGGACTATTACGCCTATACAAATGGGGATTATTATGATACATTCCGAAATTCGGAATCATTCTCCTTTTATAAATGTTATTATATGGAATACTATACGCGCGTTATTAGAGCGTTTGTACATGAATGGTACAATGTTATGATTATTACCATAAGGCACTCCGCGATATTTCTGGGCAAAATGTTGACGGGTTAACTTGTGTAGCCTGCGGCAGTACATGTGTAACTGGAATGACATCATTCACAATAGGATAAGATTCTTTGGTGAAGTATTAGGATTTGCATTAAGATTTGGCGTATTATTTATCTATTGAATTTGGATTTACACCAAAAACATTCGTGTTCGGCAAGGGCGTCATAGAAGGTCATAGAAGTGATGACGTCATAGAAGTGATGACGTCCAGAAGGTGATAAATGTCTGAGGTTTAGAGGAAGAGCCTCTATGGTTCGCATTATTACGATGAGAAATATGGTCATGAATATAAGTAATATGATGTACTTTTGCCTTAAAGAGAATAATAAGAAATTTTTTTGGCCTTATGAAAAAGCTGTTAAAAAATGAGAAAGTTTATTCCCATCATGTATATAAAAGTAATCAATGCATCATTGCATCATGGATATCGATACGTATCATAGATGTGAGACTCAATGCGCATTGCGATTTAAGATTTTAATATCGTATGGTTCAAGGAACGGTTTGGTTTTTACAGTTGATTTTATCATCTGAAAAAGCGTCTACTGTTTCACGATAGTGTCTATATCAAAAAATATATAATCTTTGTTGCCAATTTTCGAAAGAATAATACTACAGTAACCGGTGATGCTTAATACCTATATAATTCTACGTTTCTATATGATCGCTTGACGGAGTTTTACTACTTATAATCATTTAATCAGTAAAAAAAACCAAGTGTCTAGCAATGCATATTATTTCCCCGGACTTCCGGATAACATGCATTGCTGAATTTTTTTTGACTTAGTAACGTTAAAGCAGTGATTATGAGTTAAAACTCCGTCATAACATCATATAAAAACGAATAATGCCCTTGTTTCCACTACAGAGAAATAACCCTGCCGGCGGGGAATAAATAGCACATTTTAAAGGTTATAATAGGTTAAGGTAAGGGTTAGTATTCGAGATTAAAATTTAGTAAGGTTTTCAGGGGTTCTAAACATTTTACTTAAGAAAATTAAGAATTAATTACTTGGTCAATTTTTGAGATATAACAGCTGTAGTATTAAACACCATTGGTATGGTTGAGTAAACTCGTTTTCGAAGAACAAATATAAGGATTTCAAACTTAGATCTTCGAATATAGTTTGATTCGACCTGACTAGAACTCTAATCACATTACTAACTACATTAACCGTATTACAATATACATTACTATTTAGCACCGTATAAGTTGTGCATTATACTGTATGTTAAAATAAAGAATTGCAGATAAATCGTCTGCGTTTCAAGAAACAATGATGGTTTTAAAAATAGAATAGAATTGTTATAATTTCTTCGATAAATAATTTACCGTAAAACGCCATGGAAGGAGAATAGTAGAATTGTTATAAATTTCTTCGATAAATAAGTTACCGTAAAACGCCATGGAAGGTATCCCGTGATCGGTACCCCTTCGATTTGTATTTGTACCGAGTACAAAGTTATTTGTTATAGTGATTTGTAAAATACTCGTTACAAATCAATAGCCGATTTAATATTGAAAATTTTCTTTTCTAATGAGAAAATACAGGAGTATAAATCATGCAAAATATAAGGTACCCGGGTACCTTGCATGGCGTTTTACGGTACTCAGAACAGGTGAAAACGTGTAATATCATACAAAAGTTGATATATTATCACAGCAAGTCAATAGAGAATTTCGAAAAAAACCAAATTGAAATGAACTCGATGAAGTCGAAACGGGGATTTAAAATTCAAAATTTAAAATAATGTCTTAGATTTTAGATCGGATAAATATGTCTTTATAGCTTGGTTTATTTTCATTAATGGATATGCTATAAACTCTAATCCGTTTAGATAATCTATTCCTGCACAGTGTGGAAAATCTAAAAACCTCAATATCTTTATACTGTATAGAATACAATTCACACTATCATATATAATGTCTGATAACTGAATAATTCAGGAAACTATTAAAGATCATGATACGAGGCTAGCTAATTACAGGATTTTGGTTTCATATCTGTTAGTTTTGCACTATTTTTTTACCAAAATAAATATTTTGGAACGGACATCAGAATAAATTGATAATATTTGAAGTGAATGAATGGTTGATTGATTGTTAACCGAAAGACCATCTAATAATAACCATCAGAGACCCTAATAGAAGTAGGATCCTTGGTTCAGACCAAATTTTGTATACCTTTCAAGTAGCCTTATTTAGGTTGAGTATTAGGCGCGAGATTCAGTCACCCAAAAGCTGCCCTTTTACAGTATATGTTTAAAATCAATACTTATATCGATATGTTTATCATATAATATTAGCACCTATTCGTAATTTATATCCGCACCTTTTTGATATTTCGTGTCAATATTTATTGGTTGACAAGAACAGTATTTTCCGTACAAATTAAACACATCAAGCAATATTGGGCATGTATCCAATCGAAAATTTAATAATGCTGTAATGTTGAATATTCTAATTTTTTTTTTTTTATCAAATGTAAATGGTTCAGAAGTTTAAGCAATTTTGGATTCGGAGGTTTCTCCAGCTTCTGAGGTTTCGGAAAGTTTCGGTTTACAGCTGTTCTCATAAATTCTGGGACAACTGATAAAAATTATTTCGGCCGAATTCGATAAGTTTTTGAATTCGGTGTTATCTGAACTGGATTTCGGCATTACAGTTATTCGATCAAAAACTTATCGAATTCGGCCAATCAATTTTTATCAGTTGTCCCAGAATTTAGAATTTATGAGAACAGCTGTAACTCAATTTCGGAGATTTTGAGGTTTCGGAAATTTCGGTTTAACCCAATTTTGGAGATTTGCCCATTTCTGAAGTTTCGGTTTTGGGGCGAAACCAAACTCAAAGGCCGAAACGGTTCGGCCGAAACACTAATCAAGGTCGCAGATATAAATCAGTTATGCCATGGACACTATGAGTTAGTGATGGGTAATGTAATTTTTTATGCAACCGATATGTATTTTTACATATTTTGTATATTATAACATAATTTTTATGAGTAATTAAGAGTAATCGATCACTTAGAAGTTGGAACCGGCAACCGAATATTAATCGGTTATATTATATCCGGTTAAATCCAGGTAATCGGTTATGTTAATTCTGTTAAATCCTGATTAATCGGTCCGGTTGAATCTGATTAATCGGTTGTATTACAGCTGTTTTCATAATTTCTGGACCGACCTAAAAATTTTTTCGTTTCCCGAAACCTCTTCGATCCCGTTCTAAGAATCACCTACCTTTTCGGAAACTACTTCCTGTTTCCGTATCGAAGTTACAAGCACAGCGTAATAGTTTCCGAAAAGGTAGGTGATTCTTAGAACGGGATCGAAGAGGTTTCGGGAAATGAAAAAATTTTTAGGTGGCCCAGAAATAATGAAAACAGGTTGAATCTGATTAGTCGGCATATACACGTTTGAATATGGAAATTATGACATATATATTCCATTCTAATTCAGATTCGACTTTCTTTATAATGAGCTGGATATTTTTGATATACATATGTATACATATGGTGTCGAAAAATATATGATCTATATGCACATATATATTTCAATCCACCAGAGATGACCTGCAATCAGGGACAAGGAAAAAGTGCGATTTTATTTATAGGATTTGAAATTCTTATAAATAAAATCGCACTTTTTCCGTGTCCCTGCCTGCAATTCGGGTTATCAAGAAGAATGTCGCTTTTTTATGAAACAAACAGGAGCAGAGCTTTACGAATTAGAATGGTAGCAATAGTATAGAGATGATGTTGAAAAATATAAGGCCTTTGAGTGTTATCAAAAAGCTGCTAACATGCCAGAAAAAATATTTTAAGGTGATCAGTTTCTATATCAATATAAGCAGGTGTGTATTAACGCACAAAGATAATATAAAATATAATAAACTGATTATCAGATTAAAACAATTCTAAGCTGGTTGTAATTTATAACCAGTTTAACCCTGTTATAAATTCGATTATGATAATCAGTTCCAAACTCTACAAGAACATGGTGATTTACCTATTGCAACATAATCTTAAATAAGAATATATGTGGCCTTTGCAATAGAAAGGACGATATGCCCAAAAATGCAAATTGAGTTTTTATTGTATTCAGATAAATTTTGACATGGGCTACATTTTTCAATTATAAATAGAAATTGATTTGAATAATAAAAAAATTGAGATATTTAAAAAAAATTTCTTGGAATTTTCATGCACTATGGGATTACCCGATATAACTGGCCAATCAAATTACAATATTTTTGATTAACCCAGATCAGTCCGAACAAAACAAACTCAATTTTTCAAAATTGTATATAAACTAGTATTGGTTCTTTTCACATGGAGATTCTTGTTGATCAAAATACTCAAAATTACCAAATTTGGGGACCATTAAAGCCAGGTACCTTTATATGTTTTTTACTATTTAATTAAAATTAGAGTAAGATTAGTTGGGATTAGATTAAAAATATCTTATAGGTAATATTGTCTTACCAACATTTTTTATTAATACTTCAAGATAGGTTTAGACACTTGTTTCTTGTATTTTTGGTATTTTTACTTTTTTTCTTTGTTTTTATCTTGTCGGGCTGATTCATGATAATCAAAATTTTCAATTTGATTAGCTATCAGTCATATGATAGTACTTGGCTTTAACAGATTCCCAAATTTGGGTTTAATTTTGGTCAGATTTGTATATCATTTGGCCTAAGGATAAGTTTTAAAACTTATTAACCAGTTCAAATAATTTGCAAATTTGGCAATTTTGAGTATTTTGATTAACAAAAATCTACAGAAATTGCAAAAATTGGCCTATATAGGACCCCGAACAATACATATAGAGGTTATATTGAAATTTTGGCTAAAAAGGTTACTTTTTTACAAAAATGTTATATTTAAAAAGTGGATATTGGTCAAAAGGTTATATTTAAAAGTGGATAAAAGCTTTTAATGTAATATTATTAAAAGTGGATAAAATTAATAAGTTTTAAATAGGCTATATTTAAAATTTGGATAAGGGAAGTTACGAGATTAGGGTTTACATAGGTCCTGATCCCCCCTAGTGATAGAACTATTGACCAATCAAATTTTATAATATTTAAAAAAAACTCAAAAACGTCTTTGACCTAAAAATAAGCTACTCCACAATTGACAAAAGTCGCTACATAGTAAAGTATAAATTTTACTAAGCAAACTGATTAAAATCGCATAAGTAACCTTATTTAGCAGGTCAAAATACACTTACTATAAAATTTTCATAAGTATTGGAGAATTTTTTTTATTAATTAACTTTTGATTTTTACATTCAATGGAAAAATTAAAATTTTTTTAAAAAAAATATATATTCGCCCCACAATTGACAAAAGTCACTACATAGTAAAGTCTAAATTTTACTAAGTAAATCGATTAAAATCATATAAGTAGCAAATCAAAATATACTTATTATAAAATTTTCATAAATATTAAAGAATTTTTTATTAATTGACTTTTGATTTTTACATTCAACAGAAAAATTAAAATTATTTAAAAAAATATATTTGCCTCATAATTGACAAACGTTGCTACATAGTAAAGTCTAAATTTTACTAAGCAAATCGATTAAAATCGCTTAAGTAACCTTATTTAGCAAATCAAAATACAATTACTATAAAATTTTCATAAGTATTGAAAAATTTTTTATTAATTGACTTTTGATTTGTACGTTCAACAGAAAAATTATAATTTTTTAAAAAAATATTTACTTCAATATTATTAGCTATTTAAACTATATATATATATAGGACAGGGACCCCCCTAGGAAATTACGTGATTTGCTGCACTTCTCTAAAAAAAAAATTTTTTAAAAAATTTTTTTTTTGAAAAAAATTTTTTTTTAAGAAAAATTTTTTTTTGAAAAAAATTTTTTTTTAAGAAAAATTTTTTTTGAGATAAAATTTTTTTTTGAAAAAAATTTTTTTTTCAAGAAAAATTGTTTTTAAGAAAAGGTTTTTTTAAGAAAAATTTTTAAAAAAAAGTGTTGTTATATTTGATAATTGGTTAAAATTTATTAAATATTAAGGCTTATATATAAAATATGGTTAATTAGCTCTAATAAAAAGTGGATAAAAATTTTAAAAAGTTTATATTAAAGCTAATATAACCTCTATATGTATTGTTCGGGGTCCTGCCTATATGCTACTGCAAAGCTCTATAAAAAATATATAAAAAAATTTGCTCATTTTTACTATGTAAACAGAAATGAAATTTTTACCAATACAATTGCTTAGGATATAACTATTACTTATTTTTGTACATTTTTTTTTATTTTAACAAGTGAATTTATTGTCTGAAGTATAGCATAACAGAGCAATAAATTAATATTACAATATAATTACTAATTAAGTCAAAATGCTACTATATAATTTTTAATAACTTTCACAAAATTGTAAAAGCTTATTTTCCTACAGTATGTACTTGTAAACAATGTTGTCACAGGACAGCTTTGAACAATAGTTTGAACAATTTTAAACAATTTTGAAAAATTAAATAAAGTAAAATTACTTAAAATTTAATTATAATTTTTTATTTTAATTTTAACTAAAATGTGTTTAGCATTTAAAAAAATATATAATCATATAATTTTTAAACAAATTTATTAATTTGTGATCCATAATACACAACTCTTTCTGACGATCCCTCGTACCAAATTTTCCATTAAACCTGACCTATGAAAACTTTGAAGTTAATATGTCTGTACACAACAAAAGCTTTATCTAGAAGCGGCTTGGATAAAGAGTTTCAGATCGGATGTAAGATAACTAAAATAGAGTTAAAAAAGATTTCTCCTTTTGGGTTTGGCTCTCCGGGTGGAAGACTTTGTTACTATAGATTACGTAGTAGAGCAACAACTCTGAAGTTGTTTGTCAAAATCTACAGAAGCTTAAGCAGAAGTAGACTTTTGGTCAGATTTATTATTCCTCAAAGCATAACTCTTACACTCTTTACAACTTTGATACTCATGATATTTCTCTTTGGGCTTTTCGAAATTTCACCAAAAAGTGGGAAATCCAGCTTACCCCCTCCAAAAGATCGGCAATGTTTACTTCGTCCAAATTGGAAAGGCGCCTACCTAACCGGAATCAAGTCACAAGTGAGTTTCGACCTTTTGAAATAAACAATGAATGACTCGTGAAGCATTTTGGAGGAAACACGACACGAAATTTCTTTCTAGAAAATTCTTTTAGGTGCAAGGTTCTCTACAGGTTTTTTATGATTTTACCCATTTATATATAATGCTTAGATGGATGTAGAGTAGAGACTTATTCATTAGTGTATTAGGGCAGTGTCATTAATCACCTGATTATTTTTTATCAGAGGCCTACTCCCCCTCCCTCTTCCTCAATATATAAATAGTCAGGTTCTTATATATAATTTCAACTTTTTTTACCCCTCTCCCCCCCTAAAAAATCACCTGATTTTTGTTACTCCCCTTATATAATTTTTACAATCTAGTACAGGTTTAATAGTATACTTTTTTTCAGTTCTGTCATCAATTCTTTTGTTTTTTCTATCTTTGTTTCCTTGTTTTTTTTTCTTTTTGTTATTTTGGTTATTCGTTTAGGTTGTTATAGTTTTTTCCCTCCTTTTACATACCCCTTTTTTTTCTTTTATTTCTTTTTTCTGCGGATTTAAATATCCTACTTGGTAGCTTAGGTAGGAAAAATTTAAAAGTTAGTCTTTGACAGGGCTGATGAATAGTCCCTAACTCTATAGAAGTTAGTGCGACAGGTCGCATCTGGACACGGTTGATGCAGCCGGATGATGTTGGACTTGCAATCTAAGAGTTTAATACATATATAAGCTTTGGTTTTTATATGTAAACTTACTAATGTAGTTAGGGTGCAGAGTGGGCCGGGCTAAACCCGGAAATTAGCGGGCCGGGCCAGGCTCGGGCCTAGTTTCGGGCTCACATTTTTATAAAGCGGGCCGGGCTTGGGTCGGGCCTAAAAAATATCGGGCTGGTCCCGGGCCTCTGTAATATACCCGATTAGGCCCGGTTAGGCCCAGTAAACCCTAGAGGTAGATTACGTATATACGCATATATATACTATAGGTATTTTCAAATATGCTTTTGCTTTTTGCTTTTTTTTTTCAACAAAAGCCAAACTCGGGTTTTGTTGAAAAAAAAAGCAAAAAGCAAAAGTATATTTGAAAATACCTTATATTGTAGTTATAATGTAGGGGTAAGAAATTTAATTCTTGTGCACTAACCGATACGGTGCAAGAATAAAAACCTCAATTTTACCTTATTCTTTACAGAAGTAGATATTTATTTAAATTGTTTTACTTGATTATTTTTTTTTTAAGGAATAAGATTTTAATTTTTGTCCTGAAATAATTGTGATTTTTAGACTTGCACCATACGTACGTATGTACGTAAACTTCACTAGATAGAAAAACATACCCTTAGTAAGAAATCAAAAAGCCAGACAAGTAAGTCTGGTGAATGAATATAGATTAGAAGAACATTTCGAATATATTATTATCCATGCTATCGGTTTCAACACTATACTATCAGCTCTTAAAAAAAGGTTTTAATATGATTTCCGATGGCATCTTCTGCCGTCAGAGTCAAAAATCTATATGAAATACGGGCCAGACTGGGCTTGGGCCGAATTTAAAATAAAGCCCGGCCCGGTTTGCTTAGCAGGCTTTTTGTTGAGCTTGAGCCCGATTTATAACAAGGCCCAGCCCAGTTTGTTTAACAGGCTTTTTGTCGGGCTTGGGCTTGAAATTGGGTCTAAAAAAATTTTTTGGGCTCTGTTTCGGGTCTTAGAAAGCCCGACCCGACCTGGCCCGTTTTGCACCCTAAATGTAGTACCAGCGAGACTGTCAAAGTTAATAAAAAAAAATAAAAAATAAAAAATTTGTGATTCATATACCAAATAGCGAAAATCTATTCCTTAGTTTGTACTACTTTGCAGGCAAATTTGCCTGTATAATTACTATAAATATACCTCTGATCTATTTTTTTAATCATTTAAAATATTTAAATAAAATTTGGGATTATAATTTTTAATAACAAGGATTATATTTTTGAATTATTTAAATTTATATTATAAGACAAAAAGTTTATGTTGCTTATAAGCTGAAAATATTAAATTTTAAAGAAATTTTTTAACCAAAAAAATATTTTACAATATTTTGGCGAATTCTTTAAATATTGGTTTTAAAAATATAGTTTCTAATACAATATTGTAGTTTATATAAAGGATAACAACTTTCATTATTTGACTTTATATGATTTATTTGTAAAAATTAAGACTTGTATTAGAAGTGAAAATTTTTTTTATAGACGTGAACATATAAAATTTGAGAAAACCTAAAGAATAATTTCTATAGTAAAAGTTCCAAAACAAAAGCTTTAAACTTTTATTACACCAAAGTTTTTTAATAATTTTAAAAAAAATTTATAATAAAGTTGATAAACCAGAACTAATATTATATTTTTTACTTAGAAAGTATATAGCTAAAATTAATATTTATTTATAAAATTTAAAATTTTAAAATTTTCGCAGACAAATATGCCTGCATAGCAAATTAAGGGATAGTAATATATGAGGAAAATCAATTCTTGTTTATTAAATTTCTAGAATTTAGCACTATCAGAGCAATAACAAATTTTTTACTAAGCTAACCTTTTTTCTCTACTAAACAAAAGTTGTAGAGCACAATTCTTGTGATTCTAATAGTTGTAAAATCATTAAAATTGGACTAGTAGATTACAAGATATCATTAAAAAATGTTTTGCAACTATATAGAGTTTCTATTGTTATATTTGTATAATTTTAGTATAATCTTAAAATATTAGTATTAGGAAAATATCATAGAAATATTAAGAATAGTATAAATTTTTATCGAAATAATCAAATCTGTAGTATTAGTTTTATTAGGAAAACTTTTCTCCATTCTCAAAAAGAAGTTATTTTTATTAATAACTCGTTATTATAACTCGTTATTATAACTCTTTATTATAACTCTTTATTATAACTCGTTATTATAACTCGTTATTATAACTCTTTATTATAACTCGTTATTATAACTCGTTATCATATCTTGTTATCATAACTCATTATCATAACTCTTTATTATATCTCCTTATTATATTTCATTATAGAGAAAATCCCAAGTTTCTACAGATATATAAACCCTGCTTTTTTCTCCAAGACAGAGCAGGTTTTGTCCTTTAATTCTTTTCCTTTATAAAAATATTTGTACTTAAAAATCTTATTAATAAACTGATATTATCCTATAAAATATAAAGCCATTGTCTTTATATTCTTAATCCTTTATTTCTCATATAAAGAACCTTTTTTGTTGGTTATTTATTTATTTGGTTGAATTATTATTCTCTTTTATTTTTTGTCGACATATTCTTTTCTTTAGTGTTATTAATCTTAGATTCATTTTTCTTTTATTGTTAACTTCTTTTATATTATATACATTTCTTACTCTCTTATACGTTAAGTTAAGTGATATAGTTTCTTGTCTAAAAGTTACTATATTACAGTTTTGGTAGCGACAACAGGACCTATAACTTCTTGTGTTTGTGATTTCCAATTTATTTTCTTAGATATATTATATTTATGATTTTAATTTTTATATCAGTTTAATTTTTGGATTAAATTATTTTTGGTTAATTTTTTTTGATTATATAGTTGCAACTCTTTCTTCTAAGTCTCTTTATTTTCTTTTTTTTTTCTTTTCTTTTCTTTTCTTATTTTCTTCTAAATCTTCTTTATTTTTTTTAGCTAGCTACACTAAACCAATTTTAAAATTTTCTTTACCATTTTTTATTATTATAATACAAAGCTTCTTTTAATTACACAAAAATCAATTTAAGTTATACAAAGCTTAAACTACTCGTAATAGTTAGAATTGCCTAGATCTTTGATTTTTGAGTAACATTATACAAGACAAAATTTTGTAGTATAGAAGTTCCATTTTATATTAGGAGCATGCCATTTATTACATAATATTTTTTACTTAATAGCCATCTCTATCCATGCATAGTATAATCATTTTGTCTAATTCTAATTGATTAATATAATATATAGACGTGATCACTACCTCTGACCATATATTTATGGTAAAAATTATGTAATAAATGGTATGCCCTTTATATACTACACCATAACTAGTTTCTTGATATATTAGTTAAATATTAGCTGACTATTATTATTTATTATCAAAGTTCTTTAATTTCTTTCTATATTCTCTTGTATATCTTAATATTAACCTTGTACTTGCTATATGCAACCCTTTTTGCAGAAATACATTGATTTCACTTAATATTTCCTTAATTATATTCCTACTAACGAGGAATATAATAATTTAATTGAAACTCTTAAATCTGTTATTGATCAACTCTAATTCAGGTCGCCTTTAAACTTTCAACAAATCGATACTTTATTTAAATACTCAAAATTCTCTGACTTCTCTTGGGGAAACAGCAAATCATATTCTATATCTGAGGACCTTTGGGATAACAGACATGTTATTGACCAAGGATTCCAAGCCCCTTCTTATCAAACTATTGATTATTTAGAATTTTCAACTCCAGATAATCCTCAAGGTATTCTCTATCCAACTACTGCAACACCACAAGTCAAACCCTTATCTCAATGTATCTATACTCCTTACTAGTATGCAAATTTTAAGCTTTATGAAGAAGAATTATATAATAACATTAAATCAACTGATAGCATAAACGATCTATTTAAATATCGCCAACTTTACGGCTTCTCTACCTACTTCGATTAAACCTCTTTATAAATATTAATCAATACAAGCAACAAATAGCTAATTATAATTTCTTACATAAAACTAATCAATCAATAAGTCAAAAGAGATATTGAACAACCTGATCCTAGCTGTCCTGCTTGCCATCCTACCAACAAATTTTATATCACCGAAAAATTTTATAAATTTTGGAATTGGTTTCATCCTACTTACAAGACTAAAAATCTCTCTGCATATACTGTTGACTATTTTAACAAAACATTTCAATTACCTTTAACTGAAAATTTAACACCTCATATTCATCAATTGATAATCACCATCCAGTATCAAAATAATTAACCTCTACAAGAATTTGATTTAATTGTACTAGAAGTAGTTGAAAAATGGAAACAAACTTGTGGATTCCTTGATTCTTCTGCACTAACAGAAATAGTACAGAAATACTAGAAACAAATAATTCAGATAATTCAGAAAATTCCAACAGAGCTATTAATCTTGAAAACCATTCTGAAGAAAATTTTAAAGAAAACTTTGAAGCAAACTCTGAAAAAAACTTTATATCCTCTCATTCTTCTAATACATCTGAATTACTATAAATAAACAAATTGAACAAAATCATAATTAAATAAAACAAAGCCTACATAATACTCGACAAATTCTTAGTCAAATAAAAGAAACTATTAAAAATAGTGACTATATTCTCTCCATAGAAGAATCTAGTTTATCCACTTCCAATAATAATAATAACTATCAAACCCCTGACCATTTGACTGATACCAATAACCTTCAATTTTCTAATATCAACTATTCAACTATCGACAAACCCCAAATTAATAACTACTTTGATGATAATATTTTTTCTCTAGTCTTGTTAGTCAATTAGAAAATTTAACTATGTCTTAAAGTAGTAGAGCCAACAATAGACAAACCGACCAGAATGACGATTTGCTTCAATTTAATGAGGAGGATAATAGAATAACTAATTTATATATAAATAAATTCGCAAAAAATAGACGAGTACCTATCCAACCAATGATAATGATGAACGCCATGATGATGATAATAATGATGATGAAAAAAATAACTTTAGTTCTGAGGATGCTCTAAAAAGCATTCTAGAAGGATTAAAAGAAATTGTTAAAAATAATGCCAAAAGACCAACTGCATCTACTAATCCAAAGGATTGACTTTCCTACTTTCTCTGGTAACCAAGATGAAGACCCGGTTGAATAGGTTGAAGCTTTTACTCGAGCATGTGTTGGTAATAATATTTCTGAAAATAAACGATTCACTATAGTCCCTAACTTTTTTAAAGACAATGCTCTATCCTGGTATAATCAAAATCGATTTAACTTTACTTACTGGAACAATAATACCAATGCAAAACACTCCTTCGTTCACCTTTTTTCTAAAAAGTTTAGAGATTCATTTAAAGTATCTCAATGGCATTATACTCTAAGGAGTAGAAAACAAAAACTAGGAGAAACTGTAGATGCTTACAACTCTGCTCTCGAAGAGTTATGCCATAAGGTTGATCCAGATAATAACTACTCTGAAATAAACAAAATTCGACAATTTGTAGATAGATTGAGACAAGAATTTCAAATACCTGTACAAGCAAAAAACCCAATAAAGATTAGTTAAGCAGTAAACAAAGCCAAAGCAATCGAAGTAGCTTACTCCAAATGAAGTTCTTTATTAGCTTATTCATTATTATCTACTATCTACCAACTACAATTCTTTGGAGGATATACTAGTTCAGTGTTGTTGCAAACTCGGTCCAGTGATTATCACTAGAACTGGAAGGCTCACTGGAACTAACTGGATGAAACTGGAAGAAATATAGTTCCAGTGGTTAGTTGTTACTAGACTCTTCCAGTCACATTTTTTTGCCACTGGACACAAAGATCCAGTGAGGTCCAGTAAGGTCCAGTGAGGTCCAGTGAGGTCCAGATAAGGTTTAGTAAAATTCGCTAAAATTTAATAATAAAAATACACGTGTACTTGTTTAATCAATCTGACACGAGCTAGTGTATAAAAGCTTTAATGCAAGATAATTAGTTTTATTTAAAATGCATATTACATAATAACTTAAGTTGGCACTATTATCTCATATTACCATTGGAGTTATTTGTGCATTGCGGCTATACTATAAAAATGAAGTATTAAGTAATACTGAAATCTCCCACGCCAATCATGTTTCAATACTTTACCTACATACGCCACTAGCTATAGCACTTCCCTGTTTTAACATCATTTATGAAAAAGATTTGGATACAATTCATAGGCTTATAATTCAAAAAATTGAAAAAGACACGGGATTAATAAATTTGATAGTTTATTAAATAGTACCCGGGGTATATATATGTACCTAAATTGTTCATCTTGATAAAAAAGTAATTACGGCATTTAGACAGCCGAAATTAGTCTTATATAGTGCCGAAATTATTGCCAAAATTTTTTGGACTCTTTTCGTTAAAATACATAATTATTTCGGAGGGTTTCATATAAAAGATTTATCAGTGCCGAAATGTTTGCCGAAAATACTTTTTTCAAAAATAATTTAGGCACATATGTGTAACCCAGAGTACAATAGTAAGTGGTGTAAGTAAATAGAGCCGGTTGGAGTAAAGATCATTAGTATATAAAAAAAAATGTGGATAATGAGAACAATGTTTACTCTGGATTAATGCATCTGGAATTCTGCAATCCTGTTATTCTCTGCACAGATATATACAGCCAATTCAGTTGTTACTAATTCGAGGCAATGCCTTAGTCTGATCATTGATTCTACAAATATCAAATGCAAACAAAGAATTTGCGAAATCTTTAAAATAGCAGGATCCTGAATGCCTTATTTTGGGTAAGTAGATACATATTGACCAGCCTTGTAAATGGGTGGTCACAATTAATAGTATCGTTGAAGTTTCTATAATGCAAAGACGTGCTGAAATTTCTTAAAAAAAAAAATTTAATAATATGAATCGGCACCTTTGAAATTTCGGCAGCACAAAACATACGTGAATGAGTCTAATAAAATTATCATAGAACTTCAAGACTTTGTATAATTTCCATTTAATTATTCTTTACTCTGAATTAAACAATACAAAAATTTTTGTTAGTTATATCATTGTTCAAATTGAGGATTAGAAAAAAAAAAGATACTCATTGTTGTGTTGATTACACTATTTGAATTGCATCTGTAGCTTATATTTTGTACAAATTTATTATCTATAAAAAGAGCCTAAATTTGTGTTTAATAAAAATAACTTTGAATCGCAAATTTAACCATTATTTTGCCCATAAAATTGAGTTATCTGTATTAATGCGATTTTTTGTTATTAAAAAAATCATTTGATAAATGGTATGGAGACATACAGGAGGCCCTGAAAAGCATAGATTCACAAATGATATTATCGTGCTTGGCACGAAACCTACAAATAAACACAATACGTATGGTGTGTACAAAGCTTGTGATAATGCGCTTGGACGGGACGAAGCTTTAAAAAGGTCACTTACAAATAAAAAAAATACCATTCGAAACCATTTAAAAAAATGTGAATACTTTCTAGCCAAGCTGGTATCACAAGAGTTGGTAGACGTATATTGCAACAGGACAGATAATGAAGAAGATCGTAGTTCTCAAGTTTTAAAAAGGCGCCAAAATACTAATTTATAAAAATTAAAACATTATTGTTAATATTTTTTTTTCTTTTTTTTTTTTTTTTAAACATATATATAATTTATAAGGTGATGATGATAGCATGAGTGACGTTACAACTAGTAGTTATGCTTCAACTTCCACTTCTACCAAAATTATTAGCAAAAACAAGACAAAAAAGCCATTAGGTTCTATAGCCAACTTTATAGTTCGAACTGTCACATCAAAGAAAAAACCAACATTTGAACAGCTATTACTCCGGATGACAATATCAAATGGATGGTCTTTTCGATGGACATCAAACCCAGCCACTTTAGAGTTCTATGAGTTTTTAAATCCAAACCTTACCCTTCCCGGTCGGTATTCCTTATCAAATCGTATTCTCAATCCTGAAAAAAAATTTGGAATTGTCCTGCGAACAAAAATTGAAAGACGATAAAATTGGAGTAACTTTGATATTTGACGGGTGGAAGAATATTTTAAAACAACATATATTTGGATCATTACTTATTTTGTCAACTGGAGAGTCTTTAATTTGGAAAACAATTGACATAAGTTTAGAGCGAGACCAAATGATAGAGATTATTCCTAAAATCGAGTCTATGATTAGTGAAGCTACTATGATAGGTGCTAAATTAACTGCTGTTGTTTCCGATAGCGCTCCAGCATATGCTAGCACTAGGTAAGTATTATTATTAAGAGCTTGTTTTATTACTGTAAAAAAAAAAAGCATAACAAAATAATAAATAAAAATAAAAAAAACCTAATATTTTAAATAAGCGTCGATTACGATTAAAGTATCCAGGAATCGTTTTTCTTCCTTGCTTTGCCCACCAATGTAATCCAGCAGTAGGAGAGATTTTTAAAGAATTCTACGAATTCAGAACTGCATCAAAACAGGCCTTAAAAATCGTTGCATATTTTAATAATGCTATACATTCTTATTTTCTTGAGAAACTTCGAGATATACAAAAGCAAATTTATAAAAAATACATTACTTTGGTTTGTCCGGCAGATACCCATTGGAATTCTTACACCTATTGTTTTAAGAGCTTAATAAAATCTCGCCAAGCTCTAAGAGTAAGTAGTAGATTAATTCCGAATCATATTCAATACTGTAGTAATAATTCAATTAGAAAATTAAGATTATTTACTAAAAGTATCACGGCATAAGCACACTTTTGGCAAAATAAAAATTAATTAAAGTCCTTGACCTTCGGTCTCATGAACAGTCTGATTAATAAATGTCACGGCTGATACAAAATTTTGGTCTATTTTGATATGAAATTTTGGGTTGTTTTTTTTTCGTTTTTGTCTTATAGAGTTAGAGAAAAAAACATATCTAAATGGTTTCGCCATATCGATCGATTTAGAAAGAAAAAATATCGTAGGGGTAGGTTTGATATTTAAAGAGTATATATGGATTTTAGTAGGCTTATAGGTTCAAATCGAGACCCCAAATTTCAATATCAGCTGTGACAATAAATAACTATCTCTAGCAACATTAATTCGTTAATACTAATCATTTTTTTTATAGAACTTGGTCACTAAACACGAATTACCTTTGGATACTTCGGTTTATAGTTCTAACGATTAATCATCAACCTGATTGAATGAGCTTTATCTGCCAAGTGATATCTCATCAGTTCTGCTTAGTGATAGTTTCTGGCAATTGATAAATTTACTACATTCGCTACTTCTTCCTTATTGCGAGGCCCTCAATAAGTTACAATCAAATACCACTTGTCTTCATGAAGTATTACTAGCTTTCGGTGGAATTTTGAAATGTGGGAGGAAAATAATGATAATGATAATGATTTGCCACAATATATTATCTTACGGTTAGAACAGAGATGGAAGCAATGGGAACAACCATTGTTGCTGTTGGGCTTCCTTTTAAATCCAAATATTCGTAAAACGTGGTTCAATACTAATACTGAAAATTTAAATTTTACTTATCTTGCTCGGTTTATTTCCTATTATTATAAAGCATAGTTTGAATGTCAACCAACTTGCATTCTACTTGAATTTGAAGAATACAGAAAATATAGGCATCCATTTGATCGCACAACATACGAACAATTTGGAGAAAATGTGTTGGGATTTTGGAAATTCGCCTCCTCATCGACTAAAGAATTAGGTCCCTTGGCTGTGTGGTTATTTGGAATTTGTGTGAATGCGGCCTCTGTCGAACGATTATGGAGCACAATGGGATTTTTACATACCAACCGACGATGTCATCTCAAGGTAGGATTTATTTATTACCGGTAATTGATTTTTTTTTAAAAAAAATAATATTATTAATAATTTTTTTTTTAAATTATAGAACGATAAAGTACTGGCTATGAGCCAAATTCATGCCTCAATTAATTTCTTGCACTGAATGAAACAAAATAAATCTTACAATATCTCGTCTAATCAAGCGGTTAAACCAACCTATTCAAGAGAACTAATTAAACCAAATGAATTAAATGATCCGAACAAACCAGGTAAAGACGAACATAGTGATTCAGATTCGGTTACCTCTGATAGTTGGGAAAGTCGACTAGGTAATTGGGAACAACTATTGGAGGACGAGGAAGTTGCAAAACTAGAAGAAGAAGAGGTAGAACGTGAGAATAATAATTGTAACGTGAATAATGATTTATTAAGCAGCTATATACATCTGGCGGTAGATCCTGAAGCTAAATAGGAGTTGATAAATCTATTTGGTCCATTATTCAAAAGACCAGACTATATGAATGTAGAATAGATTTATAAATACTAAAATTGGTGCAAGTTAGGTGGGTTATCCACATATATGATATTATTGCACGAGTCGATTGCATCTCTAAGATCTTTATTGTCTTCTCCAAGCAAAGATTGGTGGTCTTTTTTACATGCCTTTTGGTCTCTAAAATTTGGAAAATTAGTCCTTATTTCTTTGCTAATTTTATTGAGTCTATTTTTGTTGTCAGTGGTAATTTCTCTCCTCTTTCTCATTTTTTTTAATAGTTTTAAAAAGAGAAAAAACAAGACAAAGAAATAGGTTTTATTTTTTTTCTCCTGGAAGCCAGGTTTTTTTAGTTCTTTTTACAATTATTTTTTTCTTTTTGTATTCTTTTTTATATATTTTTTTAAGTTTTTTGTTGCGACAGTATGTGTTTTAAATAAAATTTAAGTTTTTAAAATTACAAGATATTAAATGCAACCAATCTATAAATGAAAAAATAATAAAATACTTGCCCAAAGATGGGTATTTTTAACATAAAAAAAATAAATTACTAGTCACGTATTTAGACTAAAAATGTTAATTTAACTTCTGTCACACAAAAATTCTGCGTGATAGAATCCTGATTCTTATTCTAATTCTTATTGGCTAACATAATATCAGTTCCAGTAGAATATTCGTTCCAGTGAAAATCTTCACTGGAACCACTGGAATACTGGAAAAATCTGGACGTCCAGTGGGGTTTCAGTTTTCAGTCAACAACACTGTACTAGTTTGAACCAACCCATTATACCTACTCAATCTCAATATAGCTTACGTGATGATTTAATGGAAGCAATTCAATATGTTACTAGTAGTGATTCTGGTTGATCAAAATTTTTTGACCAACCAAGTCGATGAAATTTTATCGGCTTAGTCGGCTTAGCCAAAAAATTTTAAATAAATCATAATTTGATTAAAACAACCTGCAATAATTATCTTGGTACTATTGTGAATAAAACCCAATTAGAAGGATACCACCTTACTATATATAATTATGTGATTCAAAAAATTAAAAATTAATATATCCTATTAAATAGGATTACAGTTACTGAGCTGTCCCGATTATTTCACTAACAATCAATTCATCGAAAAGTTCATTTCATCAACAGTCATACTATCGACAGCAATTCTGGTATTGTCGTTAGGAAATTAAAGTTAAGGATGGTGCAATTTTTAAAAACTTAACAATGAAATGACCTGTCAGTAAACTAATTGTCGGTGAACTGATTGTAGGTCGGTGAAATGACACAGTGAGTTTCATAAGTCTAAAAAAAATTTTTTTTTACTTATAAAACTGGCTAGCCAATTTTAGAAAAAATTGACTAACTGGATCGAAAAATTGGCTTAGCTGATTTTTTTAATTTTGGCCAGGATTACTAGTTACTAGGACCATGCAAAATCATAACCAAAATCGAAACTTTTAACCACAACAAAACAATTCATCTCAAAATAATAATAACAACAATTATAAAAATAATAATAATAATTACAGAAATAACAATAACAACAATTACAGACCGCTTCAACAAAAAAATAACAATTGTTTGAGATGTAATTGTTCTGGTCACTTCGCTGCCAACTGTTCTGCTCCTTTTTGTATCAACTATCAACAAATTGAACATAGTACTTGAAATTGCTGTTTAAATCAAAATTGGAAAAATAACAATAATAACAATAATAATAACAACTACAATCGAAATAACAATCGTAACAATAATAACAATCGAAGAAACAATAACAATTACAATAATAACAATTTTAATAATAACAATAACAATCTCCAAATAACAATAATAATCAAAACTACAATAATAATAATAATAATAATCAAAACCAAAACAATAATAACAATAATTACAATAATAATAACAATAATAATTGTCCGGAGGACCTTTAGTCTCTCTGCATCATGATACAAAATTTACTTTTTTGATTCATCACATATTAAAATATCAAAAACATAATTTTACATTTTCCATCTGTCCATTCACATAATTTTTAAACTATTTTTAATTGGTCATGTATACCAATTTATGGAATTGATAATAACTTTTGATCTACTAGTCCGTTTTGGATGATTTAACTACTAAAATGTTCGTCTCAATGAGACAATTCTAACTAACTCAAAATCTTTATAATCTAATCACAGAATCCCAAGATCATTCAACTTTTGTAAATTTATTTAATATTGAATAAATTTTGATCCACCAGCCTGTTTTGAATGATTTAACTACCTAAATGTTTGTCTTAATGAGATGATTCTAACAAGCCCAAAATCGTTAAATTCTAATTACAGGATCCCAATCAATAAAGATTTGTATTGTTAGACAATTGTTAGTTTAAAACCAATTTTGATTAAATAATTGTCAAATTTTTATCAATCTTGGGATCCTGAATAGAATTGTCTCACTGAAACAAACATTTTGGTAGTTAAATTATTCAAAACAGGCTAGCAGATCACAAGTTATTCAATATTAAAGAACTTTACTTAAAAGTCACTATTAAAATTACACAAAAGTTGAATGATATTGGGATCCTGTAATTAAATTTTAATAATTTTGGTTTTGTTAAAATTGTCTTATTGAGATGAGTATTTTGATAGTTAAATCATTCAAAATGGACTAGTGGATCAAAAATTATTATCATATATACTACAGTGCATGAACCCTTAAATTAACAAGTCATAAATATAGCGGCCAAATTGGTGCTATATTATACGAAAATAACCTAATATGATTGGTTAATATAAGTATATATTAAATTAGAAATATATATAAGAAATAGAAAAAAAAAGAAAAAGAGAGAGAGAAAGAAAAAGAGAGAGAGAGAGAGAGAGAAAGAGAAAAAAAAGAAAAAGAAAAAAAGAAAAAGAAAAAAAAAGAGAAAAGAAAAGAAAAAAAGAAAGGAATTATAATTTTTAATATTAAATTTAACTATAGTATATTTTTATTTAATAATTTTGGGCAGAATTAAGAATATTATTAGTAGTTCTGAGCAAAATTAAAGCGGCCAAATTTTTAATTTAATTAATAAATTAGGTTAACTTTAACAAGAAATAACTCTATTAAATACTAAGTAATTTAAAAAATTAGCTTCATAACTTTGTTCTTTAGGTTTGATTTTATTATTCTATGAAGAGATTTATTTATAACTACTTTAGTTTTTTATTTATAAGCTTTTAAAGATTGTGTATTATAGTCGCTAATTAAAGGATTCGCGCACTGTATATAATAAGAAATAGCAAACTTTTTTAATTATTTTTATTTATATAAATATTAGATATTTAGCTCTGGACAAACAATGATATGCATTTACCTAGTGATAACAACCAACAGAGACAATATTTAAACTAGAAATAGCATCTTCAGAGGGTGAGCATGCTAAAATCCAAAAACCCTTAACTGATAACAATGAAGATGTCTATTTCTTTCTAATGGATGAAATTAATTTATTACTCGACCAAGAAGGTAACAAAACTTATAATAATAACAATAATATAGACAGATTATAATGAAACTATAGAAATATTAGGAATGAACTCAAATGAAATTGATTTTTATCTCAAAAATAACAATCAGAAAAATCAAGTTAAAGACGCATTATTTACTACTGCTGAAGTTTTGGGAAAAGAAATTAATGTTCTTATTGATATTGGTTCAAAAGGATGTGTAATTACCAAATGCTTTCTTGATAAAATGGGTCGAAATATCGATGAAGCAAGTAATGTCCGAGTTGTAAATATTACAGGCCATAAATCAGTTCTTTTAGACCAGGTTAAGGACATTCCTATCCAACTTGGTACCAAAATTATATTAGTTGATATGTTAGTAACAAAATCCAAAAAATATAATGTAGTCCTAGGAAATGAATATTTAGATAAAGTCCATGCTATTATTGACTACTATGGAGAATTCATGAGTATTGGAATTACAGATCAAATAGAATATGTTCCAATCTCTTGTAAACAACAAATTACAGATTCTGATATAATATCTAATTAATTTTAAAGATTATTATTCTAACCAAGAATTAGAGTTAAAATTAGAAGAAAACAATAATCTTATCAAACCTATTAGGGTTCCGCAATTTGATTTGATCTTCAAATATTTGAATCAAATATTTGATCAAATTCAAATTCAAATTTGACTATTTGATTTGATCAAATTCAAATATTGCCAAATTTGATTTGATTTGACAAATATTTGATTTGATTTGAAAATTACTATTACAAATTCAAATTCAAATCAAATTCAAATTCAAATATTTGAATCAAATCAAATTCAAATCAGGGTCAATTTGATTTGATCAAATTCAAATTGATCCAATATTTGATTTGATTTGAATTTGAGGAACCCTAAAATCTATATACACTACAATTCAAATTGGAGATACCTTTTTCAGCTTAATGACAAATAGTTGCTAATGTAAAAATTAAAAATATCAATAATCCTTTAAGTCTTCTTCCAGATGAAATATTCAAGCTAATACAACCAGAAATCAAGGAAATAAAAGATAAAAAGAAAGAAGACCAGAAAATTTCTATTCCCATTACTGAAGATAAATCGACCTTTATTGGACATAACCTTGATGAACAATAAAGAAAGAATATAACTCTATTATTATTAGAAAATTCAGATATATTTGCTACAAAATTCTCTAAACTACAAAAAACTAATGTGGTATATCATAGTATAAATGGTGATTCATATCCTATTAAACAAAGGGCATATAGAGCCTTTCCTATTAAACAAGACCATATCCAAAAAGAAATTAAAATAATGGAAAAAGATGGTATAATTCAAAAATCAGAAAGTCCTTGGAGTTCCCTAGTTGTTCTAGTCAAAAAGAAAAATAGAAAACTACAATTTTGTGTAGATTTTAGAAAGTTAAATAGTACAACTAAAAAGGACACTTATCCTTTACCAAGGATTAATGAAATGTTGGATAATTTTTGAAAGCTAAATGGTTTACTTTTCTTAATTTAACCTCCGGATATTGGCAAGTAAAAGTAAAAAAGAAAGATAAAGAGAAGACCGCCTTTATAACAAAATTTGGTTTTTATGAGTTCAATGTAATGCCATTTGGACTCTGCAACGCTCCTTCCACATTATAAAGGCTCATAGATATTGTGCTACAACTAGTATTATAGACAAAAGCCATGGTATACATTGATGACATTAATATCTATTCTGAATCGAACAATATATAAAAGATATTCAGGAAGTATTCAATCTTATTAAGGATGCCAACCTAGAATAAACCCAGAAAAATGTCATTTTTTACTAATAAAATACAATTTCTTGGCCATATAGTTGGAATTGAAAAAATTAAACCTGACCCCCAAAAGGTTAATAAACTTGATAAACTCTCATCTTCAAAAAATATCTCGCAACTTAGAGCCTTTCTAGACTTAGCATTGTACTATCGCCAATTTATAGAAGGATTTTCTAAAAAGGCTGGACCTTTAATCAAGTTACTTAGAAAAGATGAAGAATTTAAATGGAATGAACTATAACAAAAAGTATTTGATTGGTTTAAACAATATTTGACCCAATCACCTATTCTACAATACTCTAATTACTCCGAACCTTTTATTTTATTCACTGACGCTTCTTATCAAGGACTTGGTGCAGTCCTATTACAAATTAAAAATGGTCAAGAGCATGTAATTGCTTATGCTAGTCGAACTTTAACACCTGCTAAACAAAACTATAGTACTGTCAAACTTGAATATTTAGTAGTTATTTGGGCTGTAAAATATTTTCATTATTATATTTATGAAACAAGATTTACTCTAATTACTGATCATAAAGCTTTACAATGGCTACTTAATTCATGTACAATCAACGATAATAAAAGGATTACAAGATAGAGATTAACCCTACAAGAATATCAGTTTGATATTAAATATCGAGCTAGTAGCTGAAACAAAAATGCTGATTTTCTTTCACACCTACCAGAATATTTAAAGGACAATGGATGAAAAACAATATAATCAGCTATACCAATACCTTTCTACTTTGCAATTTGACAAGATAGCTACTAAACAGGAGAAACCTCGAATCCAAAAAGAAGCTAAAAACTATTTTATTGAAAATAATAAACTATATTGACAAAACAAAAAAAAACCCCAAAGAGTAATCAAGTTTGATCAGAAACACCTCATTTTATATACATTACACGATGAACAAGAAGTACATTTAGAAATTAGTACGACTTATAACAAAATCAAAGAAGGATACTTTTGGTCTACTATGTATAATGATATTAAGGAGTATATTCAAACATGTGATATTTGCCAACGAAGAGGACATGAAGTACAATGACAAAATCTACAATCACTAGAAGTAAAATATCCATTCCATTGAATTGGAATTGATATTAAAGGACCTTTACCACCTACTAAACAAGGCAACAGATATATAATTGTTGCAATAGATTATTTGCCAAAATGGTCTAAAGCAAGAGTCGTAGCAGATATAAAAGCTACAACAGTAGCTAATTTATTTATGAAAATATTGTTTGTCGACATGAGACCCCTACCATATTACTTTCTGACCGAGGATCCAATTTCATGAGTGAAGTAATAAAAGAATTGTGCCAAAATCTTCAAATAAAACATCATAAATCATTAGCATACTGACCTCAAATGAATAGGATGATCGAACGATTTAATAGAACTATTTATTGGTGAAGCTCTCACTAAATCACAAGTTATAAATACAAAGAATGAGATGAAATCCTACTTTTAGTATTATAGTCCGGGATTATTCCATATTTGGTTATTGCAGATCGCACCTTATGTGGTAATGATCATCTGTTGGATAGTTCTGGATTCTTTCCAGATTACTTCACGTGCTACAAAAAAGATTGGTTAATATTAAATCTTTAAAATATATCCAAGATTGGCTATTAAGTAATAAGTAAAAAATTTTTTATTTTCACTTTGTTTTTTTAAATTAATTTTATCAGTTATTAATTAAGTAATACTACAATATTAAAAATAAAATGCTAACTACTATAAAAAACTACTGATAGTTTTCGTACCAAACTCTCGTACTATCTTATATTCATTCCAAATCTATCTATTATTTTATACTCCAACTATTATACTATTTTCTTCCAACCATCAAGCTACACCTAGCGGCCAAACGTAATTTATTTGCCTTTTTCAGACCCCATAACTCTTGTAGAGTGGAAACCAAGATTAATTGCTTTGAAAAAAATATTGAAAAAATTAGGCTTTCCTAATCTATTTATTTCAATTATTTTACTACTGTACATTGTACCAATTATTATACTATGTTTAATCTGAACTACCTAATTACTTACTATTATCCTATATTTGTTCTAACTATCATCCCAACTAATACTACATTCCAACAATCGTATTATGTACATCATTTATGATATAATACTATGTTTGTCCAACAATCGTGTTTGTTTCAACTAATATATTATGTTCATTCTAACTACACTACATACATTCCTATCATGCTATGTCTGTTGTGCTATATTTTTTCTTACTATTATGTTACGTTCTTTCTTACTATTATGGTATGTTCGTTTGTTCTTATGTTCATTCTTACATTTGTTCTTACATTTATTTTTATGTTCATTCTTACTACAGTACTATTGTGTTTATTCTACTCATTAGTATACTAACAAAAATACGGTTTTATTTTCTTTTCACTTGACAATATGCAGAAATAATAAGAAATTTACGTTCTCATTTATCTTTTTACAGACAACTTACTTTGCAAGATTATTTGGGATTGTCGAAATATATTGTCTTTATTATTTATTCATTTATCGTTTAGTAATAATAGATATATGAAATTTGGTAAAACCCCAGCCCAAACACATGCATAAAAAAAATGTATGATGACCAATCAAATGCATGAACCTGTTTGTAAATTCTTCTAGAGCCAGATTTTCAAATTTGGTATAATCCCGGACTGTATTATTAGCTTATAGAACCATGAAGCATGGTACTACTAAATTCACTCCATTTTCTCTTATTTATGGATGTGAAGCCAAATTACCAATAGAAACAATAATAGAATCTTACTATGAAGAAAATTTACTATTCTACAAAGCTTTATTAAAAAGAAAGTTCGAAATCAAAGATGTTTTAATTAAACAACAAAATGAAGTATTAAAAAATATACAAATAGCACAACAAAACCAACAAAAATATCATGACAAACATATCACATATAATAAATTAAAAATTGGTGACAAAGTTCTAGTTGCCAAATCATTTCTTAAAAATATATTTTCTGCTAAATTAAAAAAACAATTTATGGGACTATATATAATCCATAGTATATTAGATTTTGGAGTTTACAAACTACAAACTTTGGACGGCAAAAAAGTAAAAGATCCAGTTCATAGTAGCAGATTAAAATTATACCATGACAGAAAAATTAAAGATCTTTTAGTGCCTCAGATCATCATCACACAAGACCTTAATACAAGTAGTCGATAGTACAACTAAAATTTTTATAAATATACGTCTTGTTTCAAAATTCTCTTTAAATTTTTCAGACCCTAAAAATCCTTTTATAACATTATTATTATTCGTCATGAACTTAATAGAATTAAAATATTTAATTTTAACAAATTTTTCTATAGAATCAATTACGGGATTCTATAATTTTCTAAACAAATAGAAAAGAAAATCCTTTGAAAATATCGAATTAAAATTAACAAAAAGAAATATGGGCGTAAGTCAATAGAAATCAAGCAAATTTTTTATAATAATATTTTTTTGAAACTTTGAACAAAAATAACTTAACAAAATTTAATCAAATTTGATAAAAATTTTTTTAAATTAATAATTTTATAAACTTATAGAATTAATTTAAAAAAAATTTATTAAATTTGATCAAGTTTTTGTTAAATTATTTTGATTTAAACTTTTAAAAAATGTTACTAAAAAAATTTGTTTGATTTTTATTGATAGCAGCCCATATTATCTTCGTTAATAATAATAATCAGTCTGCTAAAGATATCGAAGATTTCTTAGAAAACCTTCTTGGTACACCTTTAAAAGATGTATTCGTATTTCCTACTTTCAACGAAAATACCGAAGTCCTATCTGAACTAAATTGTGAAGGATTATTTGAAAATATTAATATAATAAATACCCAAGAAGCTTTAATCGAAATCGATAAAATAAATACAACTTTATTCTAATAAAGATAACCCTACTGTTCAGAATAACAAAACAAACTTAATTAATGAAGATAAATCAGAAATTGCCAAAATAACAAGAGATTTAAGTTGAAATTCTGATATGAATAACGTATTTATTTTACCTTTCTCTGGCAATAATAAAATAATTTCTTTAATGAAATTATAAGAACTATTAAACGATTGGGAAAAAGTAAATTAAAAAGAATTCCTAGACTCGAAGCTGTTTACTATCTAGACAAACTTTTTGATAAATATAAAAACCAAGAACAAACAATAAGAAATTTTAAAAGAACGCTCTTAGAAAAATTCAGAAGAAACAAAGCAAACCATATAAAAATTGGGGCAAACCGAACATACAAATTATTCCAAAAATATAGTCTTAACAAATTATATAATTTTATCAGAAATTTATATTATGGATATCGAAAAATTATTACCAACACAATTCAAACAATTATTACAATGAAATTTTGTATAAAAGAAAAATTTTGGGTATAAACAAAAGTGTATGCAATGTGACATGCAGCCCATAATATACCAAGAAAAATCAAACCACATTGCCAAATATGACAATCTGATTAGTCAAATTTTATATTGTATTTTTTTTTCTTTCTTTTTCATTTACTATTATTAATTATAAATATGTCTATTATTTTTATTATATTTTTAAAACTATTATTGAATTTTAAATTTTGTGGAGCAAAATAGTGTTTCAATCCTATTCTTTAAGGGCCATCCGGATTAAATTCGGATCCTACTTTGTGTATCCGGATGATAATCCGAATCTGGATAAATCCAAATTCAATTATTGAAGCCGGATTTTATATGAGCACAAAGTGCTATTACTTTACTCATTACATTTACGAATTTGGCTACAAATGCTATGAAATATACCAAATTTGAATAGTTTATTTCAAATACTGTCAATTTCGAATTTAATAAATTAACAAAAAACATGTCAAACAAATGCGAAATATAATTAATTTTTGTGTATCAAAAGATTAAGATTGAATTTTAGTATAGAAAGTTCTATAACAAATTAATATAAGTTTTTTTTAGTTATTACTAGTGATTTGGCCCAGATGGGTGACACCCGATAATTATTCGGATAAACGTTATCCGGACTGTAACTCAATTATCTTATTAGAATTTTATATGATACCAGGACCCCAAACAATCTATAAACAGCTAACAATTTTAAAAAATTGTTATATATTTCTAAAAATGGGAAAGATCTACAGAAAAACAGTCAAAAATAAGCATTAATATTACTAAATATAGAAAAGATCTACAAAAAATCGTCAAAAATAAGCAAAAGCAAATTGCCACCTATCTATGTATAGTTCAGGGTCCTATGATACCATATAAAGATTTGATTTTCATAGGTATCGAACACCCCAATCCAGTATGATTTCATATTGGAATTAACTATCACAATTTACTATAAATTTTTTTACAAAACTTACTGATTATTGTAGTGATTTACTGTAAAAAATTTCTTTACAGACAACCAGAATTGTATAATATGGGAAATTACAGTATGGTACCGGTATGGTATCGATTAGTATTTTCACAAATCAATATGGTGTGGGTGAGCATATCAGTATAGTACACCCCGAATTTTTAAAATCTGTACCATACTGATCTGGTGTTATATATATTAGTGTTTAGGGATAGAATTATAATTATAGTTGATTATAAAGTATTTGCAGGTTTTAAAAATCAGCCTATATTTTGGGTATTTTACTGACCTGCTATACTGATCAGCAGAGGTATAAAATACCCTTATTCCATTCTACTATACTAATGATTCATGATTTACCGTTGTTACAAATCGACACACAATACTGTTAATTTTTTAATGAATTTGAATTGTGAATGACATTCTTGATCATAACTTGCTCATTGCTATATTCGTCTTACGGGTTGTCTTAATTATTTACTTTATTGCTATATTAGTTTTAGTATACTTATCACATTTTGTATATAACCATGGTTTTATTGGTTGATTAACATAAGACAAAAATCACTGAAAAATTAGTGATTATCAGATATTCTGGGCGACAAAAATTCCAAAACTAGAAATTAATCATCTAAATTTGCTAATATATTCGCTATTTTTATTAATCTCATGCTTTCCTTTTTATCTATTGTAAAACAATTGTTCTTCTTTTGCACTTGCACTTATTCTTGCACTTGCTTTTGAACTTGAGACCATTATACAAAACCCTTTCAAATTTGTGAAACATTTGATTGACTTTTTTTTTTTTAGCAAATTCATATTTCTCAATTTTAAGAGAATTGTTTAAGAGAGGTTTTTAAGTTAACAGCTGATTTGAAATTTAGTGGAACACATGATGAATTTTATGGATCATCTGCAAATTTCAATAATTAATATAATTTTATATTATCGAAAAACTTTACAAAATTCATCATATGCCCCACTAATTTTCAAATCAGCTGTAATAGTAATATATTTCTCGTCGGTTGCTGGTCAAATTGACAATCACATGTTAAGATATTTAGGATTATGAACCGGATAATCCTTATCTTTAATCCGTAAATATTACGGATCTATCTGGTTAAAATTAATGGATATGGATATCCGTATTCAATCCAAATCATTGAATCCATTCGGATTAGCGGATTACAGATCGAAACACTAGAGCAAAATTTTTGAAGGAGAGAATAGTGTTATATTTGTATAATTTTAGTAGTATTAGGAAAATATTATAGAATATTAAAAATAGTATAACTTTTATCAAAATAATCAAATCTGTAGTATTAGTTTTATTAAAAAAACTTTTCTCCGTTCTTAAAAAGAAGTTATTTTCATTAATAACTCGTTATCATAACTTGTTATTATATATATCTCTTTATTATAACTCTTTATTGTCCAAAGCGTAGCGGAGGACTTACAATGGAGACGTAAATACACAAAATGTCTTGGATTCCGCTCACATTATATTGGGCCAATCAGCATTTAAAAACATATAAATAGATCTACACAGATCAGCCCGACAAGATGGAAGATCCCGTAAAAATTATAATACGTATTTCTGTATTACAGCTTCAGACACTAACAGCATCTGTTTTCCTAGTTATAACTCGTTATTATAACTCGTTATTATAACTCATTATTATAACTCGTTATTATAACTCATTATCATATCTCGTTATCATAACTCATTATTATAACTCGTTATTATAACTCATTATTATATCTCCTTATTATATCTCATTATAGAGAAAATTCCAAGTTCTACAAATATATAAACCCTGCCTTTTTTTCTAAGGCAGGGCAGGTTCTGTCCTTTAATTCTTTTTCTTTATAAAAATATTTGTACTTAAAAATCTTATATTTAATAAACTGATATTATTCTATAAAATATAAAGCCATCGCCTTTATATTCTTTGACTGATACAGGATATAGATGAGATTTTCTGGGTTATATGAAAACCCAGCCTCTGATCACCTTGATTAAGATTGGGCAAATTCTCTCTCCAGTTATACAGATCAAATATATACTTTTTTTTTTGTTTACATCTTGTAGTTTTTTTTGCCATCCTTTATCTCAAGACTTGTGCTTCTTTTTGTCGCTACTGGCGTCGTTGTCGCCTCTTTTCGTCATTCGTGCTGCCTCTTTTTGTTTTTTGTGCCACCTTTTTTGTTGCTTGTGCCATCTCTTTTCGTTGCTCATGCCACCTCTTTTCGTATACTTTTTTGGCCCTAGTGTTAATTCGAAAATCAGAATCTACAAAAAAAAAGAAAGGTTAGTTCAAGTTGAGAAAAAAAAAAGAATAAAAGAAAATACTTGTCTTTAAACTTGGCTTCCATTTTATTGTTTAATTCGTACTAATTCATTTCTGTATTTGTAGATCGCAGGATTAGTGTAAGAGGTACTTGCGCAGTTTAGGGTTAGGGTTAGGATTAGTATAGTATTAGATAGTATAGAAAGGTTTATGTAAATAATTTTAAAATAAAATAATAAATAAAAATAAAGCTTACTATATTAATGAATAGAGCTTCCGAATTGTTTTCTTACTTGATTATAAAGAGGGCTTTTTTTAACTGCTTCGCTATCTATATCAAGCCATTTGGTCATTCCTTGTTAAAATTCTAGTGATATTAAATTATTCATTGTTTTCAAGAAATTATAGCACGTTAGTACTTTATGTTAATTATTTATGCAACTAAACATACCGTTCCATACACTTATTGTTCTGCTCTAGTACGTCATATATATGAAAAAAAAAATTTAAGATAAATAATTTTAAATTAGGGCAGTGTTATTAATCACCTGATTATTTTTTATCAGAGGTCTACCCCCCTTCCTCTTCCTCAATATATAAATAGTCAGGTTCTTATATATAATTTCAACTTTTTTTACCCCCCTCCCCCCCTAAAAAATCACCTGATTTTTGTTACTCCCCTTAAATAAATAATTTAAAAAAAAAAAGTTGAAACGAATTTAAAAAAACTAAATAACAAATAATAAAATAATTTAAAAAAAATTAAAACAAATAAAAAAAATAAAAAAAATTTAGTTTAATTTTTTTTTTTAATTTTTTTTTATTTTTTTTTATTCGTTTTAAAGTTTTTCTATTTAAGTTTTTTTTTTGTTCATTTTAATTTTTAATTCTTTAAATTATTTTATTATTTATTATTTAGTTTTGTTAATTCGTTTCAACTTTAATTTTTTAAAATTATTTATTTAATTTAATTTATTTTTATTTAATTATTTAGTTTTTTTAAATTCGGTTCAACTTTAATTTTTTTTAAATTATTTACACAGTGGCTCTTGATATAACAGATATCATGGTTCTAGTCTTTTTCTCTGTTATATCAAAAGATCTATAATATCAAAATCTCATGATATACCAAATATTATAATAAATCATATAGTTCTCCGCTATATCAAGAAAATATTTTTTAAGTATCAAAAATATAAACCTACAACAAATTAATTTAATTGAATATTATTGGTTTGCTAATACTGGTAGTAAGTACTTTTATTTGGGGCATGTTAAACAATAGTAACTTTAACGATTTAACAAAATACAATGTAATATGTGATATATAAGTCATATCAGGGTAAATTGCATCCACTTATTTGCGTGGGTAATACAAACTCTTGGAGGAAATAGCCAATCGGAGAGTGCAAATTCTGAATAAGTCCAATGAAGAATCCAAACACACGTAAAAGAAGAAAAAATGCACAAACTAATGTTTAAATCGATTTTGGTGCACTAATTAAAAATGACAGGAATAAAAATTTTACACTATAGTCTCTAACATTAAGGCCCTAACCCTAAATTTTTATATCATACACTTAGTTTGGATTTTGTATTACCTGCGCAAATAAGTAAAATGGGGTAAATCAATGAGCTTTAGTAACTTGGGGCTTTTTTCACCATAATTGAACAAATAAAGACAATCTAATATAATTAGAAATGGGTTTCATGCGTGCGCATGAATGCGCATTAATGTACATGTTTCCGAATCATGTGCATTTTATCCCATCAAAATTTTATATAGAAAAATTAAATATGAGCTAAATATAATTAACATTCTAATCTATCTATATACTTCAATTCTGGGCTGTTCACTTTAATATATAATTGGTTGTATCTGAAAAATGTAATGAATATGGGAAAACAACAAAAATACATAAGATGATTATGACGATTATCATAGTCGGGTAATTATTGTAACATTCAAGTAATTATTATCTTATTTTTTAAACCCCTTATTAACACCCTTAAGCTACACAAATTCATGAAAAGTGAATTTGCAAAATTTACTTTGGTTGTTTGATTCCTAATAATTACAAACTATTTTGGGCTAATAAAAGTTCACGAATTTGAAAACGTTTTGTATAATGATCTCAGGTTCAAGAATAAGTGCAAATGCAAAAACAAGAGCAAGAACACGACAAATGTTCCGCGATAGATAAAACATAAGACTAATAAAAAAAATAGTGAATATATTCGCAAATTTCAAAAAAAATTACATTTAACCAAATATTTAGATGATTGATTTCTAAACATTTTTATTAATTAAAATTTAAATAAGATTTAATAGAAGACCCGGGCTTAATCTGCCCTATAAAAAAAGTGGTCCAGAGTGTGGTATGGGTTAGCGTCTGGAATCCACAGAATGGCACAGTCAAAGTGATGCGTACAAAGGTGGTGACAGTAGGGTTCCACAATTTGATTTGATCTTCAAATATTTGAATCAAATATTTGATCAAATTCAAATTCAAATTTAACTATATTTGATTTAATCAAATTCAAATATGGTCAAATTTGATTTGATTTGACAAATATTTGATTTGATTTAAAAATTACTATTAAAAATTCAAATTCAAATCAAATTCAAATTCAAATATTTGAATCAAATCAAATTCAAATCAGGGTCAATTTGATTTAATCAAATTCAAATTGATCCAATATTTGATTTGATTTGAATTTGAAGAACTCTAGATGACAGAATGTCATAGTAAAAAAGTGGTACAGGGAAGGTGACATGTTATGTCAAGTCATACGTAATAGCATCTTCATTTTACTGGATGATACGTGTCAAAGGTAGTACGTGTTGGCTCATTTCATGAAGAGCGAAATATCAATATATGATTTTTTTAAAAAAAAAATTGCGATATCTCATAATTTCATTAATGAAACTGTCCAACCCGTACCTTTGTGTTACATTTTTCTTATAGGCTATTCTTATAATGTGTTTAAGTTGTTAACTATAAATCAAAGTTTGGCTAATAGAATGTAAGCTTTATATAAAATTTTAAAATAATAAATATTTTAATAATTTTGTATTATGATTAGTTTGTTATTACAGAAAGTCACAGATAGTCACAGGTAGATTTACAAAAATCTACCAATAATATGAAAGTCCGTTTAATCAAATGATTTTTTTCTATATTGGCATATAGTGGTTTTAAATTAAAATCTGTTATAAATTATATAATGAGATTACTATTAATCTCCAGTATATCTAAATAATTTTACTAGTAATAATTTGGTTCCATTAAAATTCTTCGCACTAAGCAATATCTGTTATATCAGTGGTCCATTATATTGAAAGCCACTGTGTATTTAATTTAATTTATTTTTATTTAATTATTTATCTTAAATTATTTTTTTTGTACATATATATATATGTACATACTAGAACGGAATAATGAGTGTATAGGACGGTATGTTTGGTTGCACATAAAGTATTAACGTGCTATAATTTCTTAAAGACAATGATTTAGTATCACTAGAATTTTAACAAGGAGTGACCTAATGACTTTTTATATATTTGATATAGATAGCGAAGCAGTTAAAAAAAGCCCTCTTTATAATCAAATAAAAAACTATTCGGAAGCTCTTTTCAGTTATACAGTAAACTATTTTTTTTTTTATTAAATTGGTTTAAAATTATTTACATAAACCTTTCTATACTATCTAATACTATACTAATCCTAACCCTAACCCTAAACTGTACAAGTACCTCTTATACTAATCCTGCGATCTACAAATACAGAAATAAATCAGTACGAATTAAACAATAAAACGGAAGCCGAGTTTAAAGACAAATATTTTCTTTTATTTTTTCTTTTTTTTTTCTTAACTTGAACTAATCTTTCTTTTTTTTTGTAGGTTCTGATTTCTGAATTAATACTAGAGCCAAAGAAGTATACGAAAAGAGGCAGTATGAGCGACGAAAAAGGCAGCACAAGCAACAAAAAGTAGCAGAGCAACAAAAAGAAGCAGCATGAATGATGAAAAGAAGCAACAACGATGCTAGCAATGAAAAGAGGTACCAGTAAACGACCACTCCAGCAACAAAGTCTTGAGGTAAAGAACAGCAAAAAAAAATTACAAGATGTAAACAAAAAAAAGAGGTTGTATATATTTGATCTGTGTTACTGAACAGGGGATTTGCCCCAATCTTAATCAGAGTGATCGGAGGCCGGGTTTTCACATGACCCGGAAAATCTTATCTACATCCTGTATCCATCATATTTTTTGATCCTATTTATTGTATAAAGGACCTTTATTTGTTGGTTATTTATTTATTTGGTTGAATTATTATTCTCTTTTATTCTTTGCCGATATATTCTTTTCTTTAGTGTTATTAATCTTAGATTCATTTTTTTTTTTTTTTTTAAAAGTGCCCGTCTTGGGACTTAGGAATTTTATTCAAGATATTAGGGCTGTCGGTATCCTCTAGGGAATACTGGCATTTGTTATATAAATGAGGATACATCTAGCCACACGTACACTTTTGGTGTCTAATTTAAATGGTCCGCTCAAGGGTTTCACACTAGCTGCCATACCTGCAACCCAACTATGGAAATTGCCTATTTAAACCCTCTGGTCCTAGACGAGGATACATCTAGCCACACGTACACTTTTGGTGTCTAATTTAAGTGGTCCGCCCAAGGGTTCCACACTAGCTGCCATACCTGCAACCCAACTACAGGAATTGCCTATTTAAACCCTCTGATTTATGTTCCACCTGCCAACCCATCTTGTATCACTAGAACAGGCCTGTTACATAAGTCAGTCAGCAAGTTCCAGATACTTATCCATTGCCTTAGAACCCAGCTGGGTATTCCCGGTCCTGTTATCCTCGACAGGAGACTTGGTAGAGCGGTACCTGTCCCATATCAGGTATTCACCTACACTTCGGTACTTATCGCTATGGCCGAGGCCAACACTTGCGAGACAGGGTTACCCCTGTCCTCTTACCAATACCTACTTC
>QKWP01001837.1:88969-99011 GCA_003550325.1 Gigaspora rosea | reverse complement strand
AAAAAAAAAACAACCCGTTCTCTAAAAAAAAAAAAAAATTTTTTAAAAGTTCAAAATCTCTTAAGCCCATTTGATCTATAAGCTGCCAAGAATTATAAATATATATATTGTGTCCCAGATAAGAATCCGCCCGATTTGGAATCCGGCCGTCCTGATTCAGAATCAGGACAGCCAAATTTAGAATTCTTATACGGGATGTCTGGCTTAATAATTAGTAAGGTTAGGGTTAGGGTTAGAATATTAGAATAGTTAGCCGGACATCCCGTATAAGAATTCTAAATTCGGCTGTCCTGATTCTGAATCAGAACGGCCAGATTCCAAATCAGGCGGATTCTTATCCGGGATACAATATATATACCACAAATTCTGCCAAAAAACTTAAAAAAAAAAGCTGCTTTGACCAATTTTTATCACCTTTTCTTTTTACCTCTCTCTCCCTTTTTTACTCCTCTCTCCCTTTTACCCCTTTCTCTCTTTATTCCTTTCTCCTTTTTACTTGCCAGATTACTATTATAGCCCAGATTTTTCATTAGCACATTTCAAATATAACATTTATAAAAATTACTCCCATTAGCATTCTTTAAAATATACCTATTTTGCCATTTAGCGGGGTTCAAATATAACCTTTTTCTTTAATACCTACTTTTCAAATATAACCTTTTTTGAAAAACGGCCCTCCATTAGCTATTTTTCAACTATGACCTCACATAGATTATTCGGGGTCCTACTCTAATCCTATCCCTTACTTTGTAGAGGTTCGCAGGCAAATTTGCCTGTATAATTACTATAAATATACCTCTGATCTAGTTTTTTAATCATTTAAGATATTTAAATAAAATTTGGTATTATAATATTTAAGAACAAGGATTATATTTTTGAATTATTTAAACTTATATTATAAGACAAAAAGTTTATGTTGCTTATAAGCTGAAAATATTAAATTTTAAAGAAATTTTTTAACCAAAAAAATATTTTACAATATCTTGGCGAATTCTTTAAATATTGGTTTTAAAAATATAGTTTCTTATACAACTTTGTAGTTTATATAAAGGATGACAACTTTTATTATTTGACTTTAAATGATTTACTTGTAAAAATTAGGACTTGTATTAGAAGTGAAAATTTTTTTTATAGACAGGAACATATAAAATTTGAGAAAACCTAAAGAAAAATTCTATAGTAAAAGTTCCAAAACAAAAACTTTAAACTTTTATTACACCAAAGCTTTTTAATAATTTTAAAAAAAATTTATAATAAAATTGATAAAACAGAACTAATATTATATTTTTTACTTAGAAAGTATATAGCTAAAATTAATATTTAAGCTTTTATTTAAAAAATTTAAAATTTTAAAATTTTCGCAGGCAAATATACCTGCATAACAAATTAAGGGATAGCTTTTAAACATTAAGGTCCTAACCCTAAATTTTTATTTTGTGTACTTAGTTTATTTACAAAATCAAGATCTTTTTTTTATTTTGTGTTATCTGCACAAATAAGTAAAATGCCTCTAAAACATATTTAAATTAATTCAATTAGCTTTATACGATACTTTGGCAAAGTATTAATTTTAAAATTTGTTATAATAAAAAGTTTACTAAGGGGCATGCCATTTATTATGTAATTTTTACCATGAATATATGGTCAGAGATAGTGATCACATCTATATATTATATTAATCAATCAGAATTAGATAAAATGATCATACCATACATGGGTAGAGGTGGCTACTAAGTAAAAAATATTACATAATAAATGGCATGCCCCTAACTAAAAATTATATTTTTGTTTACACTTTTACTAAAATGCACCTATGGTGATTTGCACTGATTTGCACCTATGATGGTTTTGTATCCATGTGTTACTATTATTATGTGACTCAAGAAAAGATAATTTTTAAAATAATTTTTACAGTATAATTTTATTTATATAGTATTTCATTTTAACAAAAAAAAATTGCGAAACAAATGTTTCAAATATTGTTGCGTAAACAACTATTTTCAAACCATTGTTGCATAACAATACTCAATCATGCTATAATCTAATCATAACTACTTAACTATATTAACTATAACTATAACTATACTAACTCCAACTATAATGATAACCTTACTAACTCTAACTATAACTATACTAACTCTAACTATAACTATAACTGCCCTAACCCTAACTATAACTATAACTGCCCCAATCCTAACTAATATACACTACCATAACTAACTATCTAATATAATATCTACACAAACTCAGAATTACAAAGGCTATAAGACTATACCAATATACAACAAATTCATGGAACAAAACTACAATACAATTATTAATAAAACTACAGAACTATGCCAACAATAAACCCACTAGAATGATACAAACAACATGATGAAACTATAAGCTAGAAATGAAGCAACTACTTCAAAAACATTTATAAAAAAGCCAATATGAAGACACTTCTGTTGCTGTCTATAAATAAGAAAAGTGCATTCATTAACTAAATTAAATGTATCTGTAAACAAGAATAAAAAGAACTATACATCTTTAGGATCAAATAAATATCAACTTGAGTATACTTTGATAGTAAACTATCTGAAAGGACATTAGTTGTTGAATGCATTTAAAAACAAAAAAAAACAAGTAATAACAATATCACTAGTCTAAAATCAAAAATCACCTAATCCAAGAAAGCAATGGCTAGCTTTAACAATGCTATTAGGAAAAAAAGAGACATTTATTAGTTGAATGCATTTACGAAAAAATCAAGATAAAAATAATAACAGCCAAAGTTAAAAACTACAAAAATTTAAGAAAAGATAACCACCAACTCAAACAATCCTAAAAGTTACCTGAAAAAAGAAAAGGTTAGTCGAATGTGTTCATAAACAAAAAAGAATAACAAAATAATAGTATTCAATTCAAAGCTAGAAAAAAAAAGAGCTACTGAGAAAAACAACGATGAACCTAAAACAACGACTCTAGTGACAAAATTACCTGTACTAAAAAAAATATTATTTGAATTAGTGTACATCAAAAAATAAAAAGCAAATGCAAGAAAGCGATGGCCATCTTTAATGATATTATCAGGAAAGAAGCAAAAAACGTTTGTAAATCAACTGCATTTACAAAAAAAATCAAAACAAAAATAATAACAACCAAAGTTGAAAACTACCTAATTCAAAAAAAGATGACTACCAACTATAACGATCCTAACCGTTACTTGAAAAAAAAAAGATTAGTCAAATGTGTTCACAAACAAGAAAGAATAACAAAAATAATAGCATTCACTTCGAAGCTAAAAGAGAAAAGAGCTACTGAGAAAAGCAATGATGAACTTGCCTAAAAGCAAACACAAAAAAAAAAAAAAACTAATTATCATTCCTAATTAGTGTTTATATATTCTATGATCAGGAATGCATGATGCACAGAATAGGTACAAAACCACCATAAGTGCATTTTATAATAATTGATTGTCTATATATAATATTATATCAAAAATATTAAAAATCTTTAATAGTAAATAACTTTTAATCCACTGATCTGTTTTGAATGATTTAACTACCAAAATAATCATCTAAATGAGACGATTTTAATGACCTAAAATCGTTAAAATTCAATTACAGAATCCCAAGATCGATGATGTTTTATTTATATTACAAATATTTATCGATCTTAGAATCCTGTTATCAGATTTTATAATGATTTTGGGTTTATTAGAATCATCTCACTGAAACGATCATTTTGGTAGTTAAATCATCCAAAACGGATCAGTAGGTCAAGAGTTATTCAATATTAAAGATTTTTAATATGTTAATAATTATTTTAATAGGGAAAATAAATTTGTTGCACCAGTGACAGTTGCACCCTGCTTCGACCAATCAAATCGCATGATTTTATAGGCAAAAAATTTTATTTTTTAAAAATTTAAAATTTTATTTAATAAAGTGTAAAATATATATAAAATAGCATGTCATATAATGTAAAATTTTATTCTGATCAACTTTTTCTAAGTATGATATAATATTTTTAATAATATTAAAATAATATTTTAAAATATTTTTAAACAATTTATTTTAAACTATTTTTAAAATATAATAATAAAGTTTTTATAATAATTTTATAATATTTTTGAAACAGATTTAAATTTTTATTTTATTTTTAAAATTTTTATTATATTATTAATATATTATAAAAACATTATTAAAATATTTTTTTATATAAAAGCATATTTATTATATTTTCAAAATATTATTATTTTATTATAAAAACATATATACTTTTTTTTAAGTTTCAGTAAAGTACTAACGTTCAAATTTTTGATTTTCTTATAAAAAGTTTTTTTACTAAGACAATCTATCTTTATGACTTAGAAAAAGTTGTTTAGAATCAAATTTTACATTATATGCTTTGGTATCATTTATTTATTTTTACATTTTACTAGTAAAATTTTTAATTTTTAAAGAATTATTATATCTTGAACCAATGGTTATAGTTAACTATTATAATAAATGGTTAACTATAACCACGCCATTATAATAATTTTTTTTAAAAAAACCTTAGATATATACATGTGATACAATTCATGATCGACTATAAAAGGATTTTTTTGAGTAACACAAAATTTTTTCTATCATTATGAATTTCAACGATTGTGATGATGATAGTAAGGTATTGGAATTTGGTGTAAATAGCTTTGCTTAAAGCTTATACTAATTTTACTCCATTAAAGACACGTATATCAGCTTATGGTCGTAAAGCGCTTGACTCCCCTGAAAGTACTATATTAAGGCCACTTCAGATTAGTTAAATGTTTGTCGAAGTTGATTAAAGGCCCGTCATTCTTTTGATATACGTAATGAACAAACTGGTTTCTCTAAAGACACCGTTATTTTACCTGAAAGCGTTTGAGCAACTGAACTTGGTTCAGAAGATGTGAGAGCATTATCAGAGGCACCTTATAAAACCTTCGCCTTGACTTATTTGAATCATAGCTTATACCCATCTCAAGTTAGTTGGATTTTTTTTTTAATAATGTTATTATTGAAGTATTACAATACGGATACTAATTAAACTCTATTTAAGGCCCATTATTTCTTTAATATAAATAGGCTAGCTACTACTTCTAACGATGATTTATATGAAAGTGGTAGAGCAGATGAACCTGGTTCAGAGCAAGGGAAAGCATTAGCAGAGACATTCTGCAATAACACTACCTTAACTTCTGTAAGTCATTATTATTTGCCCATGAATGATATACTTGAAAGTACTGTTCCGGTTTGTCTGATTTTCATAGAAGTGGGCTACCTTTGGTTAGTTAAATTATAATTCAAGTCGAATTAAAACAAATTTGATATGTCAAATAGCATTGAGTATACCATTTGATACATCAGATTTTTTAAATTCGATACAATGTGGATGATGTTAATAATGTCTATAAATTCTTTTTTTAGAAACACAGTTTGGATAATTATCATCCTGAATTAAATCTTTTGAATATAGACTTACCACCTATCAGAACCTATATTTGATAATCAACAAGATATCTACAACTCACAACTTCAAATTGAACATTCAAATGTTTTTGAATTGTCAGATTCTAGTAGCCAAAGTGAAAGCGATATTGATGATCATTTTAAAACATTTGAACAGATTAGAAAAAAACTCGACCGATATGCGATGGAATGTGGATTTGCAGTTAGAAAGGGACATACTCGTACATGATGATGGGTCAGTATGGAATGCAACTTGGGTGTGTTATTTGTCTGGACAATGGAAACCTAAAAAAAAAATAGATCCTGATGATCAACGTAATCGTGATGTGATAGTTACAGGTAGTAAATAGCATTGTAATTTTTTAATTGGTAATATAGTAACAGAAATTCGTTGTTCTTTGATTGATAATGATTGTTCTAATTGTCATATACAAGGACATAATATTCGCTCATATAAATTGCTATGACATAAAAAGTAAACTTTTAATTGGCATTATTATATAATATAAATAGTAAATTACAATATACATCGTTATAATTTTAATATAACCTAATAAAACTTTAATTATTATTACTATTTGTTATTATAATAATCATGAAGCCTAAAGGTTAGAGTTAGGGTCGGTTTCATCATGTTGAGTTTTGGGAGGGGTTTTAAAGTATATTGTTATTAGAAAAGGGAGCAAAGCGGAGGCGATAGCTGAAGCGAAGCGACTATAAGGTGAGCAAAGTGAGCCCTATAGGTGTTGCTAAGCATTAGCGAAGCAACACAAATTGTACTAACTATAATAAAGTGGCATATTAATATGTTTAGCTGACGTAGCTAATAAAAATAGTTTTATATAGTGGTTATAAATAATCACTGGTTATAACTAACCAATGATTATTTATAACCATTTATATTATATAATATTTATAATGGTTATAAATAATTACTGGTTATAACTAACCAATGATTAATTATAGCCATCTGATTAAGGTTAACCAGTAGCATATATTAAAAATGTCCTTTTTAAAACTTAAAATTTTTTGTTTACAAAATCGTGCAATTTGATTGGGTGAAATTAGGGTGCGACATGTTGCAGGTTCAACAAATTTCTATTCCTATTTTAATATATATAAATATAATACTTTTAGACCAATTTTAACCAATTTTTTTTGAAAGTAATTATTTTTAATAAAACTTAAAATAAAAGTTTTAATATTAATTTGGAAAATCAAATATATTTAAAATTTTTTTTAAATTTAAAACCTTAATTATTTTCTTTAATTTTATAAAAATAGATTAATTTTAACTCTGTATAAATTTATATATATAATATAGTTATTTATTATAATTTACTATTTAAAAACAAAATATGAATCTAAAAGAATATTATATCAAAAATCAAATAAAATTTTTTTAAAAATATTATATAACTTTTTGCAGGCAAATTTGCCTGCATCTACCTGACATATTAAAAAATAATATAATAATATATAGCGTGATGCCACTTAACAATAATAATATAAATACTAAGAATGATGATACTTGCAATGATATCTGCAATGATATCTGCAACAATACTAATAGTAACTCTAATATACAATTTCTAAAAAAATACCAAGAATGACAATAACTAAAGCTACAAAAGTAAAAAAAGCCAATAAAAAAGATTTTCTGTAACTCTCTCTGCTAATCACTTGTACCAACAAATAGCAAACCTTCAGAAGTGAAGTTATGATAGAAAACAGGTAAAGAACCAAAAAATCATGCAGTCCGGCAGCTATTATTTAGAGATACAGTTAATTGATGATCCACCAGTCACCTGATGCAATTTCTATATTACGATGTGACAGAGATCTTATATATGTAGAGTTCAAATTGAAATTTTAAGGCTATATGTAAGGCAAAAAATTTAGAGCAAGTTTTATGTGTAAAGTAATACAATCCATAAAGTGATACCATATAGTTTTGGAATCAAAACCACTAACTTTAAAAATTCTTCTTTAAAAAGTTTACTTTGTATAATCATAGCATTTCTGGGTATTTTCTATATAGATTACTATTATATAAAACTCTATTTTTTGAAGTTTTTTTATCTTCGAGATAAGCTTTTTTTATAAAACCAGGTGTAAGGGTCAAAATCTCCATGCAATATTAGATTTTGGGCTCTTTTGGATAACAGATTATATAGGTAACTGGAGTGAAGTCCATCAGAAAATTTTATACATAGATATTAATCGATATATAGCACTTAATCGTTTTATATCGATTATATAATATCATATCGATATTAAAATATCGTTATATATCGATTAATTGGATAAAATCGATATATATAGAGGTCTGACTTGGTCAAAAAATAAGTATTTGAATATTCATTTGTTCAATATTTTTTTATTCGAATATTGTTCAAAAATTTTAAAATATTCATTGAATATTAAATATATTTCAATTTTAAAAAATTATATAATATCTCACTTAAATTAGCCAATAAAATTGCAAATAAATTATTAAAAAATAAAATAAAATTATAAAATTATATATATATATATTATATATATTCAATGAATATTCAATAAATATATTCAGTGAAATTTTAAATATTCGAATATTCATTCAGTGAAAAATTATATATTCGAATATTTGAATATTCAGTAAATATTCAGTGAATAGTATTCATCGAGTCAGACCTCTAGATATATATCTATAATCGATATATATCATAATATCGTTATTAGGGTTCCAATCCGGATTGGAAATTCAAACTCGTGACCCATCGGGTTAACACTTTTTATTAACCGGAAACCCAAAATCAAAACCGGTACCCGATTAAACCGGATAACATGTAGACCAGGTAACACAGTTACCTGATTATATCAGATGACACGGTTGCCCGATTAAACTATACGGATAACGTTTAACTGATATTTAATTTCGACAAAATTGTGAGACTCCCTATGATAATTAAATTTTTTTTACAATAATTATTTCTAACTCCTAGCCAATGCAAGACTCAGATTTATGATAAATTAGTTTGCACAATTGCAATCGCCATTACAATCATTTGATAAAATTAATTAATCATCAGAGGGATAACACTTCGCAAAACTCAATAAATTTAAGTCAAACGGATAATCGACCTTTTAAAGAAATATTTACTTTATTGCTATAATTACAATTTGCTAAAAATATCTTGATAATTTAAAATTATTATACTATACCTGTAATTTTAGACCTCTGTTATTACACGCTTGACATGTTTTTTTTTTTTTGCAGGTGACAATTTGTGGGCAACAACTTGTGGGCAACAACTTGTAGGTGACAGTTGTAGGCACAGTTGTGGGTGACAACTTAGCTTGCGGGTGACAACTTGTAGATACAGCTCGTGGGCGACAACTTGTTAAATAACTTGTGATCAATGATAGCTGGTAGACAACAGCTAATGTGAATGTTGGCGGCTGCTAGTGGACAACAGGTTTGTATAATAACGTTTAAAATAAAATGCAGAATGCAAGAAAATAGTGCAAGTTTTAAAAAAATTTATGCTCTTTCAATGATTGATAACGATAATAGATCCTATGTGCTATGCATTATCTTATGCATAATCACTATTGCTAATCTAAATCTATAAACCGGATACCTGAATCAACCGTATATCTGTATTTATCCGTTTAACAACCAGTTACCCGCATATTGAAATTAAACCAGTCTTATTAAAGTATGACCCAGTTAGTAATTTTTCGGGTCGGGTCACCGGTTAAATGGTTATTCGGGTGAAAGGTTGGAACCCTAATCGTTATATATCGATTAAGGGTAGAGGGTACTATTTTAAAATTATATATAAACTTAATGGTAAATTTTTTTATATTTAAATTTTATGAAAAATTATAATAAGTCAACTAATTATATTTTAAACCAAGTTTGTAGAGCAGGTTTTTCTGATTTTAATGATAGTAAAAACATTAAAATTGGTTAAAAACTCAGTAAGCTATGAAATTTTAAACATTTGGTATTGAAATTTAGTAATAAAACTAACTTATAAATTTACGCAAATTGACCAATCAGAATTAGTGATTTTGTTCAACCCAGAAAATTTTTGGTTAACTCAGAAAAACTTTATGATATATACAAGTATATTTTTTTAAAATATAATAATAGTTCAAATTTTTACTATAATAGATAAATTGTTTTATTTATATTTTGTAAAATTTTAATAAAAATTAGTTGTAATTTAAAAAAGTTTTATTAGTAGCATATGTCAATTTTATATAAAATTTTCAAAATACCATATAAAAACTATATAAAAATCATTTGCGTACCCTCTACCCTTAAATTGGATAAAAATCGATATATATTATTTTTTTTACATTAAATCGTTATATATCTATAAATCGATTATAATCGTAATTACTTGAAACGATATATAACGCTAACAGATTTATAATGATTACACAGTGTTTTGACCACAACGATATATAACGATTAACAGATCTTTAACGATTATACAGTGTTTTGACCACGTTATCCCAAATCACCAGGTAAAAAAAAAAAAAAAAAGTAAAATTGCAAAAAAAAG
>QKWP01001837.1:65665-76384 GCA_003550325.1 Gigaspora rosea | reverse complement strand
AAAAAAAAAAAAAAAAGCTGATACAAAATAAAAAAAAAAAACAACAATAAAACAATAAAGCAAAGCGAAAAAAATCTTTTATAGTAATTTTAAAAGCAGCAAAAAGAACTTTATGAACAAAGAAGTTACTACAACTTTATTCAAAGAATGATTCTAAATCTATAGTCAATTTTCTTTATTTCATTAAAAATGTTTTTTAAGAATTTTTATATATAAAAAATTTTTTAGGTTCAGTTTTCAAAGAGTTATTATTAGCTGATTTGAACTCTATAATAAAATTTACAAATATTCTAGAGTATTTTGTTCAGGTTAGAGAAAATTTAATAGTGTTTAGATTAAAGATGTTCGGATTAAAGGAAGGCAATTGTATTACTTTAGAGAGCTAGAAAGAACTAACAAAGCTGCAAAAATTAAATAAAAATTTGTAAAAAAAAGCAAACAAGAAAAACATAAAACAAAAAAAAAAAAATATCTTGAAAGCAATAAAAAAGATACTATGAGTAAATGACTTTAATAGTAACAAAAAAGATACTACAAACACAAAACTACAACTTTGAACGTGACAAAAAAGATGCTACAAATGAACAAAAAATATAATAACAGTTCCAAAGAAAATACCAAAAGCAATTCTAATGATAGCATTAACTATTAACTAAAAAAAAAAGTTATTATACTGTAAACAATTAATTACAATAAAACAAAAAAAAGATTATCTGTACATGGATATGATCATTACAAATAATATAATGATCATCTGAAGTAGAAACAGAGAGTCAGAGTCCATGTGACTTAGAAAATCTCACCTACATTCTGTATCTCTTCTTAATTTTATATTTCTTGAAAATTTTAGAAAAGATGCTTAATTTTGGATTTTTTGATCAAAAAATCAAAAAATTAAGCATCTTTTCTTAAATTTTCAAGAAATATAGTGTGTGATACCTAAAAACTAAAATGCATAATTTGATCTATTTTATAATGAATTTTGATGTTTTATTGATTTCTTGTATTTTGATTGGTTAAAAAATGTTTTTTAGTGGCTAAAATTTTATTAATTAACAAAACTTTTTAAAAATTATCCATTTTTATTAATTTTTTAACGTATCGTATAAAAATTGAGCATATTTGAAGTTGTATAAATCAAAAAATATATAATAATTATTTTCAAAATAAAACTGCTAAGTTGTAGCAATTTATGTATCAAGAGCTATTAATTTTTGAAATTATTTTAGTCTTTAGCTGCCACGCACTGTACCAAAAAATTCTTTAATATGTTTTTTTAATGTTTTGCTAAAGTTATGTAGTTTGATGTCATACTAAAAAGCAGTATTGTTATGCAGATCAAGCATATATAAAGTTGTTGTTTATTTATAGTATTTTAGACTTTAAAAATATCGAATTGTTAAGCAACCATTGCAAATACACACTTTATGGTTTAAACATTTCTTTATTACTCAAGATAAAAAAGCTTTTTGTTCGACCTTCAAAAACTGTTTACATTTGATCATGTTCTACGATCAGTAACGTGAGTAACGTGATCTAGAAACGACATTCATTTAACCTGGCACTACGAAATAAAGGGGTATCCGATTATACCAGGCTCTCAAATTTTGCTTAATGGAGAATTGGTTTTACATCAAATTATATATGATCGATACCACATAAATTTTTCGAATCTTGACATTTAGCCGCGTAAACTGAGGCCAAACGACTTTAAAGTGTATAAATAAATATCGCAGTAACTGATTTGCATTTGCCTCAATTATATGAAAGTCTACCTGAGATAAATAGTCAAATTGCCCCAAATTACTTGTTTATTAATAAAAGGCGGCCAGAATTGCTTGTTTTTTAATAGTATGCATAGAGCGGACAAATTCCTTTTTCAATTATAAAGTTGTTCTGACTCTCGTTTTCTACAATTTTTAAAAAATAATTTAATTAAATAATACTATCCTGAGGTGAGATTTTGTATTTGATTTTTAGATAAAAGAATTTTATCAAATTAATGGTCGGGACTAAGTTGTCCGCTGTAGTATAATTTTGGACATTGTTCATGGACATTTCGTAACTTGTATCTGCTACAACAATTCAAAAGAATATAACCATCCGTTAAAGGTTTTCCAAAGATGTTTATTTTCTCTCAAAGAACAGCAAGTTTTCTTTAAAACTAGAAATTAGGTGGATTGGCTATATGAGTGAAATTCACTTTTTTTTTTTTTATTGTTTAAAAAAATATCTACTTCTTAGGTATACTGAAGTTTACGCGATAAATTCGAATTTACCCCGGAAAATAGTTTCATTTTAAAAAAAAAAAGTTGTGTTAATTAAAATTCCCTAAAAACGTATAAAATATGATATGTGGTCAGCACGAAATTCTATTTATCTTCCAGTAAAAATCTAGCAATCTATCTTATAAAAGTAATGACTTGAGACCATACAAATTAAAAAATTTAAAAAAAGCCTGTCGTTTGGGTCCGCTTTAAGTTCATGATATGAAACCAAGAAATTAATTTGTATGGCCTAAGAGCCAAGATTGCTTTTGGCAGCGATTTTTTGTAAACTGAAAGTTAATCTTAGTCATCTTGTTGATCGATATTGAATAAAAAAGCTAATCTTAAACGGAAAGTTCTACTTTTCGAAATAGATATGAATCGGAAGAATCAGTAAATCGGAAATTATTTAAAACGCAAATGTCAATGCAAAGTAATAATGGCTTATGATATTGGATAAATATTTGAAACGGAAGCAATCTATTATCAAATATATAAATCTATATCGTTGTTTATTGTCAAGAAATTTTCTATACGATTTTTTAAAACAAATAATTGTCAGTGGTATGAACTTGTGTGATATCTCAATCACTTGCTAATAATGAAACAATAGACAATATCAACACAACTTGTTAGTAACTTTATCTACGAATCCTAAACATCTAGTGACACATGCACTATCAATCAATTTAAATTCTAAAATATTGAGTAAATGAAATGCAAATTCATTTCTCAGCTCTAATTCAGCAATTTGACGGGCGCGTGTCTTGGCGAATTGGAGACATACATCAGGGAGATTACGATCGGCAAGTCCCCTATAGTAAAAACATATTCAAGAACAAATATACTTAACGGTGGACATAGCACAACCATACAATACAATCTATATTACCTTTGTGGCTCTATATATCTGTTCCAAATTTTCATCATTTGTTTTTCTTTATCACTCACTTCAGAAAGTTCATCCAGAGTCTAACACATCAATGTGATTATTATTAAATCTAATAATTTCACAAGCCGAAAAGAGACAATCTTGATTGAACATTATCCTAACCTCATCATTGAGCTGTTCTAACCAATGCGTGCAAATTTCATCCTCGGAGTCAACATCACCATCTTTGAATGGCATAAACGTATGAGAATGATAAAAATTATTGGTAGGTAATAACGCAGGTGAAGCTTGCGAAGTAGAATGATGCCTTTTGAGCGGATATATGAATGGCCTTACAGTCCAACTACCATCCTTCTTGTCAATTATGAAATAATCAAATTCTGAAAAATCTTCGTTTGAACTCACGATTATAATACGATCGCTCGGTAATTGTCTGCCAATCTTCAATGGTAAAATATTGAGCATCAATATCAGTCCATTCAGTAATTGAAATCAGATTAGAATAATCTACCTTTGTTCCGAACTTTAGATGGATATGATTACAACGAAGATGAATCATCATGCTCCCACTATCTTTAAAACGAAGATGAGAACACCATGGACATCGAAACCCTTTAACAACTTGAGTCAACTGACAATCAGCTACACGATATATATAGGTTACTGGTAATTCGTCATGGTGAATATTAGAAGCTGCCAATAGACTAGTTTCTATAGGTCTCAGCGGAAGATGTACTTTGCAATCCCAATAAAGAGTGAAACGTATCTTCCAATCAGAAGGTATTATGGATTCTTGTTCACGCACCAGTCTCAAATTCAAATCATATTGTCCATCCTTAATAAACTTTCCATTCTCAATCACTCCAATTTGATTACACAAAGCTCGACGCGTATTAGAACAATCCCCAAGGTTGCACGTAGAGTTTAGCTTTCCGTACTCATTATCTACCGGCATTTGAGATGATGACAAGGTCGCATATGGAGGCCACGTCTGACTATTAATGGCATAAACGCGAAAATTGAGGATTACATCCTGAACGGGCTCTCCTGCATCATCAAAACTTGTAATATAAGGTTGAAGTGACTTAAGATCCTTGACATAGCAACCACCCTCGCCGTAAACCATCTGAATGATGGTGCGGAAAATCTGCCTGTATTCACACGAGTCCCATTTCCCATTATTCCCATTATTTAGCCTACGTTTTCTTGAATGATCCTTATTGATGCAATATTATAAAATGATTAATTAACTGATTCATATGAATAATTGTTAAATTTTTAAATTAAACGAATTAGTTACCCTTTTGATTTTATAAAGAGTAATTTCACATTCTAGGTGGAGATGAGGTTCTTCTGGCACGTGGTTGGCTAGTACGAGAAATATTACGATATTATTGATTACCTATTGAATATTTCAAAAGAATTCTAATGTTTTTTTTTTTCACCAAAAAAATTTCTCAATTAAGATTACACCCACCATGAACGACTAATCCTTCAAAAGTAAGTTGAAGTGCACGTTTGATTCGGCTGTAAAAATCCGGTTAAATAAATTCAACTAATGAAAACAGTTTATGAGATGACGTATTCACCTAGTGGAAAGAAATTGTTCTTCTTTTTCACGATATTCAAACAATTCGTCAAGTGTAATCCCTTTTTTCTCTTGTACATTTTTAGACCTTTTTGTTGACAACTTCTTACTAGGCTTTTGTTGCAAATATGATAAATTTCTTCTAAGAAATCGTGGCTTCATGTACATAAATTTGGTTATTTGGATGAAGAAATGAATTTAAATATTGAATCATAACCAGTAACACTAGCAGAAAGGCATAATGGGATTGATTACTTACGGGTCTTCTATTATTGAGCCAATGGTAGAGACACGTTGGGCCTAGGAAAAACAAATTTCGATTAAAATGATCATGGATCTTCCTGACAATAGTATAGGCATTTTTTACCAGTAAATGTATCACGAAACAAGGTAGATACTCTATTTTGGTCCACAATATTTTTGATAGCTTTGTTCACCATTGTCGATGTGTTTGCTGGAAGAACGAAACTAAAAACTCAACTCTTGTTTAGCATGGGGGACTTTCTCAAATTTCGGAAAAGCTCGGGTTTATCATGTGGGAATCGGCCAATCAGCAGCAACTTCCCTAAGCACATGACACACTGTTGATTAGACAATCGTTGAACGTGGTGAATATTCTCGAATTCTAAGAATTTTGAAGAAACTTTTCTTATCCGGGTACTAGCTAACACGACAACACGTTATTTTAGTGTGCACATCACAATCACTAGCAAATCAATCAAGCCTACACACCTAAACCTCGTTTTTCTAGTTGTTAAACGATCTTTAATAATAAAAATTTTTATTAAATAGGCTATCGAAATACTTATACATACTATTAAGTAATATACTCATAATAAAATAATATAATCTTATTTGCAGGCCAGTCAACATTTTAAATATAGTTTTGTAGTTTTGGCTTAGTAGTAAGCGACATATTTATTTGACTAAAAAAATCCATCTTTAATTTTAGAAGTTTTTAATACAATAATCGAATTCCTATTTCTACTTAGCATCTTGATTTAGCAAAAAGGCCTAAATATAAAACGATAATAATAGTTAGTGAATTGGACAAACTAAACAAAAAAAACCCACAAAATCAGACATATTGAAGAAACAACAACAAAAGAAAAAATTGCAAATAACTGTTGTAACTTAAATAATTAAGCAAAGCGTTACCTGGACTAAAAAAAAAGAAACTTCGTGATAATAAGAATCGTATAATAAATATAACATAGTAATTTTCTTTCTTTCACGTTGGCTACGGTTTGTTCGACACGTCTTAAACTTCAACTACTTTCGAATTTAAAAAAGAATCTAGAAAAAAGAACATTCTGGCAAGTTGGAACATCACTGAACTTCTACTAAGTGTTGTTATTGTCTGTATATAATATTTCTATTGATTACAGACCTCCTCATTACGGCATGATGCAACATGATGCAACTTGATTTCCTATAGAGACGTTCGTTACGAAGTTATTCAATTAGTGGAATAGTGCACCGATACTAGTTTTTTTTATAAGTTTGCTTATACGCGAAGTTCCGGTTTTACTAGTCTATGCAATATAAATACTCATATAACGTAGATCCCAGAAATCATCGGAATCGAATGTCCCCCATGCTCTCTTGTTTTCATTGAAATAAATAAATTCAGTCAGAGATTTTACCAAAAATGGATATCGATTCTAGGATTTGATTGGCTCGTAGCATATTGATTCGAAACTATTAACCATATACAGTTTAAGTGCATCTTTTGATTTTTGGGCTTTGAAAAATCTTATATTTAGTAAAAACAAAAAAATCCTGCATTTAAAGAGAGCCTGGATTTTAGAAAATAATTTATATTACTCTATAATTCTTTGGAACCGAAACTGGCCCTATATTTAGAGAGGATTTAATTAAATTTACTAAATTTACATTAGAAAACATTTGTATATTTAAAGCCAAATATAATATATTGTATATATATAAAAAATAAAAAAAGTTTTATATTTAAAATCTAGTTCTGAAGAGATGAAAAGGCTAGCATTATAAGTTCCGAATGGAAAGGTTCATCTAAATCCGCACGTCGACCTGATTCTTCGGTAATTGTTGAGTTAAATGGTAGTATTGTAAAAAATGGATTTCTCGACCAATTGTTAGTAGCACTGATAAACAATAGAAGGACAAGAAGCTCATTCGATTTTCAAAAGGTCCTATTAACTTTGTTAGAAGTGGTAAAAAACAGAAAAAATATAAGGGAGCATTGATAAAAAGTATGGTAATGATCTTTATAATCAATGTTGTTGGAACTATGTTAAGAACTCGATGCATGAAAAGAAGGAATAAAGTTCCAGCATATATAGATATCTGGAATTGTATGCAACATGCATAAAATGTTATTGGATGGGAATATAGATGGCAATGGTTCTGACGAGGTTATAACGCCACCATCATATAGGTCATTATCGAGAATATCGTCACCAAACCACAGAAAAAAAGGTCGAAAGTGCTCAAAAAAAAAGCGTCAAAGAGTCAGAAAAATCATTATAATTCTACTAATACCTAATGCAGACTCCCACCTTAGCCCTAATAATGCTCTACATTTAAATTTTGATCTAATGCAACATTTTAATCTGGTGCACTACATATACATCCTGCATTTTATTTTATTTTTTTTTTATATGGATAAGTCTCAACCGTTATAGGGCTTTGGACCATATTCTTGAATAAGTGCTTTACTCATAGTATAAGCTTTGTTGCTAATGACTTATTGCAATTCTCGATCAAATGTTTGGTTTAAGTGTTAATATTATATCAATTGACCAAACATCGGTTTTTAATTGTCCCGAAGCTTTATAACGGTGGAGAATGACCCATATCAATAAAGCTTGGTAATCAGTTTACTTTGGCATGTGTTTTCGGGATTTGTTCAATGTTTTGATATATAATCAAAAATTTTGTCTTCGTTCTAAATTGGAATCAAAATGGGATTTTAATTGCATCATCTAAATTTCAAGAATCAGAGTCATTATTTCAGAAATTCATCGATTAAGACTGATCCAAATAAAATGGAATGCCCTCTGTTGTTGAGGCTGAGAAGAAAAATGAACTTAGAATGTTTCAGTGATGGTTTGAAGAGAGATATGCTTTTATCGTGATGCAATCGAGAGAAAGGAGATTCCTGTAAAGTATTATAAATTTTCTAACAGATTAGGACAAGTTTCAATTGGTGAAGAGTTATTATGTCATGGTATACTAAAAAGTCGTTCAAATATTATATGCTTCGGAAAGGGTCATAATCAATTTAATAAATTTTTGTCCGGCTTAGTTATTACATCTTTTTTTATAATAAAAATAAAAAAGGCATGATTGTAAATATGTTCATAGAAGGTTATAGAAAGCTCATTGGACTCTTCTTTATTTCATGAAAAATTATTAACAGAATGATAATAAACCAATATAAAAGCATTTTTTATTTATCTAATAAAAAAAATACAAAATTAATATAAATATGTGAGGTAATTGAAAAGTTTGTGCTTAGATTAATGTCTCAATCATTTTTAAAGATACAATTTTAAAAATAATATATATATGCGGATGAGTTAGTAGAAAAGAAACAAATTTTAAGTAAAAGTTTTCTTAATATTAAGCTTAAATATCATAACAGTCAAGGGACATGTCCACATGTAATAGCTTAGAATAGGTACTTTTAAATCAAATGAGCTGACTTACCCAATTTTTTTATGCAAAAAAATCATTTAAATTGAATTTATTAAAAAGTATACATATAAAAGTCTCTTTAAATTTTAAATATATAGTGTATTCTTTAGTATTTAATACTATTTTGTTTAAAGCTTGTTTTTTTTTAATTTTATGTATAAGTGAAAATCTTCCACTAAAGTTGATTAATTCTTTACTAAGTTTTTTAAATCAAATAAGTGACTCACCAGTGACTTACCTATAAGGTGAACGTACCTAATTCTGTGGATTTTTATTTGTCACATATAAAGGTTCGTATTTATTTGTAAAATTTAATATCATATGCTCCAATTTTTGGAATTTATAAATAGAGCTTATTTTTTTTAAAACTTTAAAGCTAAATAATTTTTGATCTACTGGTCCGTTTTAAAAAGTTTTAAAAAAAATAAGCTCTATTTATAAATTCCAAAAATTGGAGCATATGTATAAAATATACAATCAATTTATTATTTAAACATATATATATCAAAAAAAAAACGGAACTCTTTTTGACGATCATCTGGACCAACTTTTTCAAGACAACCGAACTGTAGAAAACTTAGATAATATGCAACCTTCTACCACAAAACTTCTTTTAGAGTATTCGGGAACAAGAGTTCTACTCGGAGCAACTGAAAAAGAGCTGGAAAAAAAGTCTTGGGATAGGTCTCCCTGGAGTAAAACACAAAAACTATTGAATAATAGTTGGTTACTAAGTAACTAGAAGTCTTTGTCATTAAGTTCAAATGCTTTTGGATATTATAAAAGCTGCATATTTTTCTATAAACTACAAAACTTACATGGTTTTAAACTTACGAAACAAGGTGGACTACTCATTATCTCCTTCGTCCCTTTGGCTCTTCAAAATTCTGACAAAGTGGACATTTCAGCTTACCTCCTCCAAAAGATCAGCAATATTTATCTCTCCCAATTGGGAAATATGGCTACTATATTGGAATGAAGTCACAAGTGGATTTTGGTTTCTTGAAATAAACAATAAGCGATACGTGTTTTTGGTTTGGAGGAAACCTCGTAACGAAATTTCTTTCTAGAATGTTCTTTTAGCTATAGTTTTTTTTTACACACCTATCTCTACAGTTTTTTAGGTTAGAGCCCATTTTTTCTAGTAATAGTTTTTCGTCTATATATGATAATTTGAGTTTAGTTAGAGTAGAGACTACTTTTCTTAGTATCATGTAATTTTTAAAATAGTCCACTTGGTGCCAGGGCTTAATTGACCTGAGGCCTTGCTTTTCTTTTTTTCTTTTTTCTATCATTTGTTTTTTCGTTTTCTTTGTTTTCGCTTTTTCTTTTTTACTTCCTTTTTTATATTTGCTCTTTAGTAGTTTAGTTTTTTCCTTCCACTTCCAAGGATATTTCCTTCGGGGAATGCCCTTGTATAGTAGAGCGAGACTGATAGACTAGTTGGTATCTCCTGAGATGCTGTGTGGCGATTCGCATTTGGTTTAGTTGTCTAAATTGATAATGCCAGTATTGTTTATTATTTGTTCTTTAGGTATTTGTACTTTTTTAAAGTATAATAAATAAAGAGATCGTATTTGGCAAGTCTCGACTAAGAGGAAAAAAAATTTATTATTTAAATATAAAATTTTTTTATACATTATATACTAAAAATTTTTTTTAATAATAAAAGTTACAGCCCGTATAATTTATGAGAATTTTAAAGCTACAGGCCTAATTCTGTACATACATAATGAACTTAAGTAAATTGAACAAAGTTTGCTAAGTAATATATTTGTTATACTTATGCAAACACTCTTACTTGTCCAAAATTTTAAACAAAAGAAAAACAAAAATTTTTTAGTAAAAGACGAAGCAGCTATAATACTGGTTTTTATAAAAATTAACTTTTTCTATTTTTTCTTGGGACTCTTTTATATATTCGGCAAGCAAGCCAGAAGCATTGGTTGTGCAAGATAACTTGCAGTGGGTGCCCTTGGCACAAGAAATTCTGGTGGAAGTTCTTTTCCGTCGACAAAGGTTCTATAGTTTGGCTAGGCAGTGAACTAAAAATGAGTTTTCAACACACTCTCTAAAGGTTTTGGTTACAAGAACATATTTAACTGTATACCTATTATCATATTCTCGCTTAAAGTTTTTTTTTCTGGATTTTTGGATAAAAAGTGGGAAATTCGGCATACCCTCTTCAAAAGATCAGCATTGTTGTTCCTATCCTAATCAGAAAAAAGGCATGCAGGTGAATAAACAGAAATGGACATCATCAGGAAATTTTATATATAGATATTAATCGA
>QKWP01001837.1:38152-61171 GCA_003550325.1 Gigaspora rosea | reverse complement strand
TTTTTTTGAATTTATTTTTTTTGACATTTTTTTATAATAATTTATAATAAAATATGTAATATTTTAAAATATAATAATAATAAATAAAAAAAATAAAATTTTATATTAAAAAATTGTGAAAACTTGTGAAAACCTGTAAAACGTTTAAAAATTTGCAAAAAGTATGATTATGTGAATATAATAATTATTACGTGGTAAATCGCAGATAAAGGGTAAAAAATGATGATCATTTTATAATAAATTACGGCGGGCATTTAATAGTAAATTTCTATAGTGTGCGAATAGAGCTTTTCTACATATAAAAGTATTTTTTTTACTAAGCAAACCTTTTATTATTTCTAATTAAACTTTGCAGAACCTACTTTTCTGATTCTAATGATAGTTAAATCATTTAAATCGCGTTAGTATATGACACGATATGAGTATTTATTATTTGTTTACTATAGGGTTTTTTATTATGATCGGAAATGTATGGCATTCCACTTCTATATAAGGCAATTAGTGAAACTCCGCCGATTTTTACTATGAAATTTTGACCCTTTAACTACGGATTACCACTTAATTGATATCATATTTGATATATATCGATTAACCAGATATATATCGATTACTATCACTATTGATAGTAATCGACAGAGTATTAACCGGATATCTATCGATTACTATCACTATCGATAGTAATCGACAGGGGTGATGAGTATTGATATATATCTTACCAGTTAGTAATCGATATATATCTATATATAAAATTTGCTGATGATGTAATGAGACGTGGCACAATGGAGTAGACAGATCTGCAGAAATTAAATTCCAGAATGTTTTTTATTTCTCTTTTATATACATATAATACTTTGGCAAGACGGCTCCTTGCACAGTATTATATAATTTTTATCAGGAAAGTTTCTTGAATATTCTTTTTTTTTCTGGCTTTTCTATTTCCATTTTTTTTTCTACTATATATATGTCAAACCACTAACTTTTTTTTCGCTTTTTTCATCTTCTTTATTTAACTTTTGTTCTTCACTTAGATTTTTTAGTCTCCTCTTTTTTTTACTTATCCTTTTATCTGTCGCTTTTTCCTATTCCCCTTTCATATATTTGTTAAAAGTTTTTTTTCTTCTGTATGTAGTTATTGTTAGTTAACATCTCTGCTAGACCTAGGTGTAAAAGAAAAGTAGATAGTTATGACTGGCTATAGATCCAAGCCATTGATCTAGTAATTAGAGATATATAAATACAGGACCCCGAAGAACTCTAATACAACTCAGATCTGAGTTTGTATAATGTTAGCAGTATTTTAGCCAAATAGATGTATAAAATAGAGCAAAATTTGAAAATTTACTATATAAAAATGCAATGTTTGATGAATTTCTATACAAAACTTCCTTTTTTAGAATCATCTGAGTTGTATCAGAGTTCTTCGGGGTCCTATAAATACCCTGGTTTCTAGTAAGGGAGCTTCCAGAAATCAGCTGATTTCTGGGTAGGCGGGTGGGTCAACTGAAGTATCAGGTGTAATTCCGGCCAAAATTTCATAATTCTGGCCAAAGTTGCAAAATTATTTTTGACCAAAATTATAGATTTATTAATAATATTTAATAATTAATAACTTTTGATCTACTGGACCAAATTTGATGATTCAACTACCAAAATGATCCTCTCAATAAGAGGATCCTAGCGAGCCCAAAATTGTTAAAATTCAATTACAGGATCCTGTGATCAGAATAGATTTGTGTTACTATAAAAGTTTTATAATTTATTAAATAATTATAACCCATTTATAGTAACACAAATTTATTTCGATCTTTGAATCCTGTGATTGGATTTTAATGATTTTGGGCTTGTTAGAATCCTCTTATTGTGAGGATCATTTTGGTAGTAAAATCATCGAAGTCAGTCCAGTAGATCGGAAGTTATTAACAATTAAATATTAAATTTTAATTGTTAATAACTTCTGATCTACTGGGCCGATTTTAATGATTTTACTACCAAAAGGATCCTCTCAATAAGAGGATTCTAACAAGCTCAAAATCGTTAAAATCCAATTACAGGATCCTAAGATCGAAATAAATTTGTGTTACTATAAATAGGGTTATAATTATTTAATAAATTATAGAACTTCTATAGTAACACAAATCTATTCTGATCACAGGATCCTGTGATTGGTTTTTAACAATTTTGGGCTTGCTAGAATCCTCTCATTGAGAGGAACATTTGGTAGTTGAATCATCAAATTTGGTTCAGTAGATCAAAAGTTATTTACTATTAAATGTTATATTTAACTTTTTAATAATTGTAAAATCTGATTGGCTAATTGGGGTATTAGGTGTGGGTGGGTGGGGGTAGGCTCATAGTAAACAAAAATCAGCTGATTTCTGGAAGCTCCCTAAGATGAACTACTCTGGCAGGTCTTGGATAAGTGCCTATAGTAACTGGTCGAATTGTATTTTAATTGTAAAACTTGAAAAGCCGGTAGTGAATAGATATTTGCATATGTAGTTCGCTACTATATAATAAAATATGATATGACCACCAGGTTAATTAACAAAAAAAAATATGTTCATTATACTAAATTATATATAATATAAATTTTTTTACAGGATTTGAACAAGATTTTATTAATAGACTTGGCTACTTAAATATATAGTATGCACAAAAAATCAATTTTTTTCATGGACCATATATCTTGGGACTAGAGCTGCAAACATTTAAAAGGTCCAAGGTAGTACGTCACTCTTCACGTCATATAAAATTTATATATAATCATATTAAACGTCACATCACATACGTCACGTCAAATGGCATAGTAAATGTTCATTAATATTCTAATGTCTGCAGCTCTACTTGGGACCCTGTAATTCGATTTGGACGATTTTGGTACCATTCGAATTGACAATTCAAATGATATCTAAATTATCCAAATTGGACCTAAGATGTACAATTCACAAAAATAGATTTGATCACAGAAAAACCTTATATTTCTGGATCCTGTATTCATTTTGAATGATTTTAGCGCCATTAGATTTGTCTCAGTGAAACAATTCAAATGATACCAAAATTATCCAAATTGGATTACAGGATCATGAGATACACAATCCTACGAAAATATATTTGATCTCAAAAAATAATAATTCAGCTAATTTGGAACTGTTTTGGTACTGTTAGAATCATCCCAGTGAGACAATTCGAATGATACCAAAATTATCCAAATTGGATCATGGGGTCATAAGATATTACAAAATATTATAATCCATAGAATTAGAGTAATCCACTAGTGATCCACAAAATTAGATATGATTACCTTATAATAATATGATTGTTAAAATAATCTTTTAAAAATATAAAAGATGCTATTAAATAAAGGCTTCTTGTATCCTAATTAAAAGTTAAATCATCAAAATTGGCTTGGTAAAACCCAAGATACTTGGAATCAAAGAAGAGAACATAAGGATTTGCAAATATACAACAATGCTTTGTGTAATAGTAAATTTGCAAATTCTTATGTTTTCCAAGTATCTTGGGTTTCACCAAGCCAGTTTTGATGATTTAACTACTATTAGAATCAGAAGAGCCTTCTCTTTAACTTTTAATTAAAACACAAGAAGCCTTTACTTAATAGAATTTTTTTTAAAATTCGGCAATCCTGCCTTCTGTATCTATAGACTTTCTTATTATAAAAACCTAGGTTTATATACATCAAGATTCTATTCTAACAGAAAGCTCACCCAACTTTACGTTCAGGTGCGACCTGCCTAGCGATTATTCGTCTCGATTAGGATCCTCAACTTACTGAAGATATGTCTCCTCCTGTCACCGGCTGGCAATCGCTTGCTATATCAGTTTTGCCAAATATCTCAGAGTCCAAATACTTGAATTTAATCCAAGACGACCAAGTTGGTTTGGCCCCCTCTTTGATTAAATTGCCTATGTTTGACTCTGCCAGAACCCTCGCTCCATTTTTCCATTCTATTTTTTTCCTTAGGCTTTGCTCTGTAGCCTTTCCATTTTCGCGAATTGGAGCACTGTTTTCTTTTCCTTTAGCCTTCTTATTCTGTCGTTTACCTCGGCCTTCTCTTTTCGCTAAGGTGGTTATTCCCTCTGTTTTTTCCCATTCATTTTGGAATTCACACCTGAAATTCCAGATGTGCTGTCGAAATCTCACGCTAACGGTCTCGACAATTATGTCCAAGGCTCTTCTGATCGCTGCCTGGTTCTTCATTAGGCTTTCCATCTTTTTCTTCTACTGCCGAAGTTAGGGCTCCTATCGGATCGGACCGAACCGGACTTTTGTCAAGTTTGAATCCGGTTCGATTTTCGAACCGAACTCAAACTTTTTGTTTCAAACTTTTTAGTCAAGTTCGAGTTCGGTCCGGGTTCGGTTCAAAGTTTGTCAAACTAGTTTGAAATCCGAATTAGTGATATGAATCAAAAATCGATTAATCGATTAGTTGATCAAGTTGGCAACTACACTGGCGATCATAAGTAGTGCAACAAAAAAAAATTTTTACTTAGATCGCATTATTTCCCACAATTCTGGGTGTATCCTTTTATTTGTTTTATTTTTTTATTTGTAAATAGTATAGTACAGGGATGGTAAATGACCAGGTCATTTGCCTATTTTGCAAATGACCTGAAATGACCCCAAAATGACCGGTCATTTTGGTCATTTAATTTCGAGTCATTTAAAAATGACTCGTGACCAAATGACCTTGGTCATTTATAAATGACCAAAGTCATTTGGGTCATTAGGTCATTATACATACTACAATCGGATGATACGAAAAACTCGATTGGATATTAGTACATATCGGTTAGATCGAACCGGTTTTATTTCATGTCTTCAAAATAAAGTTCTTATTTTATGCATATTATGCGCATACAATATTTAAAATATCTTAATAATAATATATTTTTTATTTATGCGTACGTATTTAAGATGTTCATCGCGTAGCAAATGCTGTCAAGTACAAAGTTTTTAGACAATGCTAATCAATACCTACCCTAACTCTATCATAAAACCTCCCTGTCCAATGTTTCCACTAGACGATGCCAACCTCTAATTTATAATTCTACATAATACCTACCTTTACCTCTATTTACCCGAACCTGAATCCTAACCCTATCCAACCCTATCCAATATATCTACAAGCTACAAAGAAGCCCAACCGTCAACCATTATTCGAGAAACCCGAAATTCTATTAACCGCAAGACAAACGCTACCGAATAACTCCATCAAACGCGCCAGAAAACGATGTCAACGAAAGTGCGGTAACGAAACGAAGTGTCTACAAACAGTAACAGCGACATTAAAACGACGGTACCAGCAAAAGTGAAACGGCAATGTCTATAATAATGCCAGCAGAAAATTTCGAACGCGATGACACAAAACAAAGTCACCATCAAATGACGATACCGGAAACGACAATACCAGCAAAAGGAATACACCAGCAAACAACGATGACGCCAAGACCCCATAGAAATAACGCAATAATGAATAAAGAACAAGATTAGTAAGAAAAAGAATCAACGTTGAAAAAAAAGTAGTTGGCTACAAACCGAAGTCACCACGCCACTAGGAACGACGATACCGGAAACGACGACTCCAAATTAATAAGGCACCAACAAACGACAACGCCAAGATTTCCAAAGAAGACGAAGCCATAAAAAAAATTAGTAAGACAATATCAAAAAAAAATATAAGATCGTAAAAAAAAAAAAAGGATATATATACTGATCTGTGTAACCGGGAAGGTGAATTTCACCTATGTATTGTGAATCCCAAAAAATAAATAGTAACAGGTAATATATACGTACTATGACCGGCATGTGCCAGGCACGGTTATGGGTCCCATGCCCGTGCTTGGCACATCCGGTCATAGCACGTACGTTACTAATTACTAAACTGTAGTGGTGTGACCCGATATCCTTATTTTCAGTATATTTTCAAATGACCCAATAGGTCATTTCACTCTTTTAAATGACCGGTCACTGGTCATTATTCACTTGAGTCACGAGGTCATTTCAAGTCATTTACCATCCCTGCGGTTCGTAACACTAATCCATATACTAGTATAAATATTCGAACTTCAAACTAGTTTGACAAACTTCGGACCGAACCGAACCGAACTCTTAACTGAGTTTGAGTCTGGTTCGAAGTTTGAAACTAGCAAAATTTAGAGTTCGAGTTCGGTTCGATCCCGGATCGGATCTGAACCGGACCGAACCCGAACTGAACATAGGAGCACTAGCCGAAGTATAAGACCTTGAATTAGATGACTTCTCGTTACCATCCTTTCTTCTTCATTTTCACCGAAGATTCTTCTTTCTAGATCTTGTAACACTATATTTTTACACATGCTACATTCTTCCTGTAACATGTTTTTCACTTCTTCGCATGTCTCTTCTTCTATCATTTTCCAAATTCCCTAGTAGTTCTCGCATCTTACCAAGTGATCTAACGTTTCTGGCTCCTGCTAACAGGTCGCACAACTGTCCGTTTTGTATAGGTCCGGCCTTCTTGTTTTCAGCTCTACCATTGTTGGCAGAAGGCCGTTAAGGCACTTCGTTCTAAAAACCCATTCTCTATTTTTCCTTTCATCTATGCATTTTCTTCCCTTATACTTCCCTATAAAACGCCATATTTCCTTCCAATCTATATTACCCTCCTCTTTTTCAAAATTCCTTCCTTCGAATCTCTTGAGACCCACCCATTCTGCGTCCTGAATTGCTAATGCTACTTGACTCATAAACTTTCTGATCGGGCTATCAATTATAAAGTTTCTCCAGTATGGAACTACTTGCTGAATCCTGGTCCTTGGCTCCATTCTTCGCAAGTCTATCTGCTTCTTCATTTTTTTCGATTCCGCTATGCCCCTTAGCCTTGTGTAGCTCTACCTTCAACTTTTTAATTTCCTGTATTCGTATAATTTGCCACAACAAGCTTGCATTCTGCATCTTAAGACAGCTTCTCAGTTTCTTTAAGTTCTTGGTCTTCCTAATCGCCTGTATTGCTACGAGACTATCTGTGTATATCTGCACCTTCGCTCTTTCTGGGACTGCGAGAAGCAGAGTCCATATTGCTCCCAACTCCGCTCGGGTCGATGAGGGCCACTCTTCCAACCTACAACAAAAAGTTTCTTTGCTTTGATCTATTTGCGCATCTACAACGTTAAATGCCACCCAACCTATTCTCATTTGAGCACCTTTATTTTCTAAGTTCATTAGCGACCCGTCTGTGAAAGCTTTTATTGTTTTCCATGGACTCATTCTTTTTGACATAGTCTCTAGCTCTTTTATTGCCTCCTGACCTATGATGTTAGCTCTTATGTACTCTTCATTAAAAGAACTTATAGGTATCCCCACCAAACTCTGTTCTTCTATCTTCTCGGCCGCAGGGCGTTGCTCTGTTATATTTTCCCAAGGAACACCTATTTTTCTGCATTTCTTGTCAGGGCATTCAAACTTCTCTATCCACTTTCTGTTCAACGCTCTTTTTTTGCTGTGTACCTTTATACTTGCTTGACAAGACGTAGCAGCTTCTGCTTTCTTGTCTTTTAGTTCACACCTTGCGAATTGTCTGATTATGGTAAGGCCTTGCTCGTCTACAGAATCCTTTTTCCAATGTTCTACAAGGAACTCTTGTAAGGTTTTCTTCTTCATGATCTTTCCCAATTCCATTTTGTTGCTTCCTTTCCCAAAGACTAGCCATTCTTGTCTTCATCTATCATTGCTAATTGTCTCCAGATTGGCTTTCATATGCAGGAAATTTACTTTCTTCTGCGGGGCTTTCAGCTTCCTGCTCAACGGGTCCTCTAGTAGACTTGATTCGAGACTTCTATACCACTCAGGTACCCTTCTCTTTGCTGAGTTTACTTAATAGTATTTTAATATTTTTAAAAAATTATTTGAACTAATCATATTATTATATAGGAAAATTTTTAGCCTTATACTTAAAATTAAGAACTAAAACTTTAAACAAAAGAGTATTAAATACCAAAGAATATACTGTATATTTAAAATTTAAAGAGACTTTTATATATATACTTTTAAATAAATTCAATTTAAATGATTTTTTTGTATAAATTAATATATAAGAGAATATGTTTTTCATGCACTTGCATGGTTGTGCACCCATTGGCAACCTTATATGATTAGCTGACCTTGCACTTCCCTAGGTGTAGAGCTGCAGACATTTAGAAGGTTCAAAGTAGTATGTCACTCTTCATATCATATAAAATTCATATATAATCATATTAAACATCACATCACATACGTCACATCAAACGTTATAGTATATGTTCATTGATGTTCTAATGTCTGCAGCTCTACCTGGGTGGGTTGTAAATCATAATTAGGTTTATACATATAAACATGTGTTTTTTTATTTTTTATTTTTTTTTCTTGCAGGCTTGCATAAATTTTAATTTTTTTTTCCGTTGGAATCCAAACATATCGATAAAGAAAAAAAACATGTGATATGTAAAGTTTTGGATTTGGGGCTAGAACTATAAAGACAATTAGCTCTATATTTTTATTTTTTTGTGGGTTTTTTTGTTTTTCTACTGTATTTATATTTTCCTCTTTTCGTAGATTTATGCTTTGTTGAGAACATAAATTGGAGTCGTGAATGGAACTATAAAGATAAGTACCGGTAGTTCCAAGTTTTTTTTTCTTATTTTTTTTTGTTTTTTTACTAATATTTTCCTTCATATGGGTTTCTACTTTACTAGAAGATGTAGAATAGAATCAAAAGAAGTTGTGAATAGAGTACTGGACCGAAGAACTGAAACTATAAAAATAAGTAGTTCCAGGTTTCTCTTTTCTTTATGGTTTTTTTTCTTTTACTAATAGTTTTTTCCTTTTGTAGATTTATGCTTTACTGGGAATGTGCAATAGAGTTTGAACTAGGAATATGAAGTCATGGATGGAACTAAAAGATAAGTGATTCAGGTTCTTTATTCTTTCTAATTTTTTTTTTTTGTTTACTGATGTTTCTTTTTTTTGCAGGTTTATGCTTTGCAAAGGACTTAAAATAAATATGAATTATGAATTGAGTGCCAGACCCGAGAACTGAAACTATAAAGATTCTTTTTTCATGGTCTTTTTTTTCTTTTTCTGGCTTATACTTAATTGGAAATATAGAATGGAGTTGTGAATAGAGTGCTTGGACCTGGAACTAGAACTTTAAAGATAAGTAGTTCCAGATTTTTTTTTTTGTTTTTTTACTAAAGTTCCTTTCTTTTATTATCTATAGAGCACTAAATAGAGTTGTGAATAGAGTACCAAATCTGAAAACTAAAACTATGAAAATATGTAGTTCCAAAATTTTCTTTTTTTTTGTGGTTTTTTTTTCTTTTACTAATGTTTTTCTTCTTTTGTAGATTTGAAGTATATGTAAGTTTATGTATTACTAGGAAATGTGGAACATTGGCAAATTTTATATATAGATATATATCGATTACTAACTGGTAAAATATATATCGATACTCATCACTCCTGTCGATAGTGATAGTAATCGATATATATCTAATATAGATATTAATCGATACAGTCAACCCTCCATAAATGCAACCTCCGTAAATACAATACCTCTCTAAATGCATGTTTTTTTCTATTCCGTAAAATGTTATTAGTGCTAAATGCACGTTCTATATTCTGTAAATGCACGTTCTCTTGAATAACATTTTATATCACACTAACCTCCCTAAATGCACGTGGCCAATCAAATTTTAGTATTTAAGATAGGTTATACATTTTGGTAGAAGTTACACAAACTTGATGGTCTAATTTTTAAAAGCTGCAATTTAATTGGCTCTCTCTAAATGCAAACCTCCCTAAATGCACATTGTAGGCTTGTTCCTACGAGTTGCATTTATGGAGGGTTGACTGTATATACAGTAAAACCTCTATAAGTGCATTCCCCTCAGGACCATAGTCAAAAAAAAGCAAAACGTGCACTTAAAGAGAGTGTGCATTTATAGAGAGTAAAATATATAATGCTCTTATAAGTTGGGACCAAGTTATGCCGTGCATTTAGAAAGGATTTACATAGTGCGTGCACTTATAGAATGTGCACTCAGAGAGGTTTTACTGTATCTGATATGATATTAATTAATAATTATTATATTTATATAATCATGCTTTTTGCAATTTTTAAACGTTTTACAGGTTTTCACAAGTTTTCGCAATTTTTTAATATAAAATTTTATTTTTTTTATTTATTATTATTATATGGGGTGAGTTAGTAGAAAAGGAACAAATTTTTTCTAAGTAAAAGTTTTCTTGACTTTAAGCTTAAATATCTTAACAACTATCTTAATAAATTTAATAAATTATTTTTTATTTTAATTCTATATAATTTCAAGTTTAAAATAAAAAAATTTTTAGCAAATTTAATTAAATATTTGTCAAGATAATTTAGTTTAAAAATTAAAAAAATTTTACTGAAAATGATTTGTCCCTTTTCTACTGACTCACCCCATATTTTAAAATATTACATATGGGGCCTCGCACAGCAAAACGGTGCATTGGCCCAACCAATCAGATTTTGAGATTTTATAATAATAATCTGTTTATATATTATATCTTTCTAAAAAAGTTATTAATTTGTAAAATATATTAATAAAATGTGTGTAAATTTAGAATTTGGTTCATTATTATTATAATTAAATTAATCACGTGATGATTTTCAATTTTGATTTTCTCAAAATCACATGATTGTCCCAATGCACTGTTTTGCTGTATGGGGTTTTATATTTTATTATATATTATAAAAAAATGCCAAAAAAAAATAAATCCAAAAAAAATAAAACCAAAAAAAAATAAAAAAATGAAAACAAAAAAAATAAACTATTATATTCCTTATATTTGCTTATATTTGCTTATATTCGTTTATATTCGCTTATATTCGCTTATATTCACTACTTTTTGCAAAGTGCTGGAAAGTAGATCGTTTTCTTGCAAAGTTCCAAAAGAAGTAAGGAATAAATAAAATTAAAAAAAAGTAAAAAAAAAACAAACAAAAAACAAACCGAAAAAATAACAAAAAAAAACAAACCTAAAAAAAAATAAACTATTTTATCCGGCAAACTCATATGATTATGAAATTATTTCTTCTTGTTATTTATTTATGTGTTATGATGTAAACATGTTTATTTAAATTAAAACTTAGCGAGCAACTCCCAACCAATCATGATTATAAATTGCCGGATAACACCAATATTGGGCAAATTGTCGAATATAGTAATTTGGCAAATAATTGGCTACACGTGCTGCAGAGCGGCACGTGTTCATTTGCCAAATTAATGTTATTCTACAATTTTTGCCCAATATTGTATACATATTTTGCTCATATTCGCTTATATTCGATTATATTCGTCCATATTTGTGACTTTTTGCAAAATGCCAGAGATGTTAGAATTGGTGTTCTTGTAAAGTGCTGGAAAAGTTAAGCCATTTTCTTGCAAAGTTCTGAAAGAAGTAAAGGATAAATATAATAAAATAAAATTAAATTAAAAAATAAGTAAAAAAAAAAAAAACAAAAACAAAAATGTAAGAAAACTAAATAAAAAAATAAACAAAGCCCCAAATCTCCATTTCGAAGTTTGTGTTTTGCAATTCAGAAATCATCAAAGGTTTTTGCAAAGTGTCAGAATAAAATAAATTAATAAAAATAAAAACAAAAACAAAAACATAAAACGAAAAAATAAATAAAACGAAACCTTGCAAAAACTTGCAAAAACTTGTGTTTTTGAACTTTCGAAATTGCTAGAGAAAGGTGTTGTATGTTCTTGCAAAGTGTCAAAAGGCTGAGTTGGCTTGTGCAAAGTGCTAAAAAGTCATTGGATCTCTTGCAAAGTACTAGTGGTAAAGTGTAAAAATAAAGTAAAAAAAATTAAAAAATAAAAAAAAATATAATTAAAAAAAACAAAACAAACCTAAAAAAAATGAAACGAAACCAAAAAAAACAAAAGGAAAACGAAAAAACAATGTAAAATTAATAGAAGATCAAAATTATAACCAAAAAAAATAAACAAAGATCTAATCTGATCTTGTAGTACAATCATCAAAAATCATCAAAACATTTAGAAAATATTAGTCAACATGTCCTTAATATGATCCAGGTTAAGATCGTCCTAAAATATTTCGAAAGTATTCGAAATATTAAAAAAAAATGAAAAAGAAAAAAAAGAAAAAGAAAAAAAAGAGAGAAAAAAAAAGAAAAAAAAGAAAGGGTGTAAAAGGAAGAGGGTGTAAAAATAGGCCAAAAGCCTTTTTTTTTTAAATTTTTTTACACATTTATTGATTATAGATATATCGATTTTTAACCAGTTAATCAGATATATATCGTTATTTTTTAATTGATATAAAACGATTAACTGTTATATATTGATTAATATCTATATATAAAATTTCCTAATGAAAGTTAAGCCTTGTACTTTGTGAGTAGTAAAAGCAAATGCATTTTGAAGAGAAAAATGTTGTTGTGAAAGCAGCTTGGCCATTAATGTAGAAATAAGATGTTTCTTTTTGAATTATTATCTTACTTATTTCTTCATAAGTAAGAAAAGTAACTTCAATATTAAAATCATCGATAATTTTAGTTACTAATCCAATAATGCTATTACAAATACCATTATCAAAAAGTTTGTTATTCAAAAACATTACTCTAGCTTTTTCTTGCAAATATAGATATTTAGATAAATTAGTCATAAACTTGAATTGAGAAAATGAATGATTAGATTGTAACAATTCGAAATTTAAAAGTCTTTAGATTCTGAAATTATAGATTCACAGCAGGTTTGATCCAATGGTAAATTGTGGCAGAGTAAACGATTTATAGTTTCAGCAACTTGCCATGTAGAAATTATATGAGTTGTGTCGAAAAATTTCGTAGAAGAAATAAAAGGATTTATTTTAGATACAATAATAGAATTTCCCATAGCAGATAATTTTTCAACACGTATTTCTTGTAAGATATTATAAAAATCAATATCATGTCATTGTCGTTGGGGTGTGGTAAGAAAAAGTAGAAAGAAACGAAGCCAAGCTGGAGAAAGAAAAACTGGAAAAGAACGTACAGGTGAAAGTTGAGCCAAATCACCTACTACTAATACTAGCAAGCTTCCAAAAAGGAGATTATTATTGTGAATTTTTGCAAATATTTTACGAATAAATATAAATAAATCAGCATCCACTATTGAACTTCATCAATTAAAATAATTTCAACTTCTTTCAATCTTAATACAGATTCTGGATCTGAAAAAAGTAAAGTTTTATATTGGTTTGTATAAAATCAAATTTTTAGTACATAGTGAATAGTTTTTCACCAATATTTTGTATAGCAACACCAGTAGGTGCTATAAGAAGGTATTTCTTGTTTTTTGATATTAAATAAGCAATTAATATAAGAAGCATAAATGTTTTGCCAGTTCTAGCTGGTCCAGTTAAGAAGAAATAAAGATATTTGCTATTAGTTAACTTGCCCCACACATTACATAAAAGATTATAAGTTTCGTATTGGTTTAAATCAAAAGATAAAAGTAAATAGGAATTAATGTAAGGAGTGTGTTTTTCTAAAAAAACAAATTGGTTAATTGGTAAATCGTTTTTAAAGGTAAAAAAAGATAAACCTTATAATAAGCAAATACGGAAATTCATATATTTTTTCTATAATGTAAGAATGGGTGTGCTAGAACAGTGCTAGGATCCCAAAGAACTCTGATACAGCTTAGATAATTTTAAAAAAGAAAATTTTGCATGGAAATTCATCAAAGGTTGCATTTTTATATAGAAAATTTTCAAATGTTGCTCTATTTTATATATCTATTTGGCTAAAATACTGCTAAAATTATACAAACTCAGATCTGAGTTGTATTAGAGTTCTTCAGGATCCTGGCGTGCTTATATATAAAAGTTTTTTTTTACTAAGTAATACTTCCTTGTTGCATAATTGAAACTTGTAGAGCTAATTTTTGTGATTTTAATAGTACTAAAATCATCAAAATTAGTTTGATAGATTATAATATATGAGTATTTTTCAATCATTTACTATAGAGTTTTTTCTTAAGACATGACATTCCATTACTATATAAAGTTACTAGTCACATGACCACCGATCTTTACTATAAAATTTTACACCTTTAACTATGGACTACCAATTAAACATTAAAGTTGATAGTTCTTGATTTTCAAATTCAGATAAAAGGGAATGTATTAAGGAGCTATAAGCATTAGATAGATTATCTATTTATTTCAAAAGCAAATCTAGCAGGAAAAACACATGTTCAGATCTAACAGAAAATTTCATAATAAGATACTGAAAAAAAAAGTTCATCATCTTCTATCTTGTAGCTAGTAAAATGTAAAAAAACAGGTATTTTTTTTGAGCAACTATTCTATTTTTTTGATCATGAGTATAAAATAATCTTGAATTTGGTTCAGGCAATTTAGATCTAAATGTAAAATTACGAAAATAATCTGGATATGTCATTTTTTAAAACTGGTTAAGGTCTGGTCAATCAAAATATTTATCAATAGCATCATCACAATATGGAGTATTAGCATTAATATCAACATTATCACTGTTATCATTCATACTATTTAGAAGATAAATTGGTTTAACAGATTTTAAACACAATTCAGAAGGGGCTAAAGACTAGCTAAAGGAAGGTAATGTACAGAAACAGAACATCTTGTTAAAGGATATTGTAGCAAAAGTATCATTAACTCTATAGCATCTAATCTTCTTAGCATAATATATCGTCTATAATTATTTGTTTCATCAATATCAAATAATTCAGAGGGTTCTGCTTTAGTAATATATTTGATTATATATTTGGCAAATCCAGTAGAGGTAATATACTAAAAATTAATATAACCATGCCAAATTAATAACATTTCAGGATGGTATGAAATACCATTCTATCTTTATTCCTCATACAATGATAAATATAATGTAAAGAATATTGTGAATAGTAAGTTCTATCAGATAAAGGTTGTGAAAATCCTTTGGAACATGGATTACTATTAGAAGATGGCCCACTACAATGGTGTATCTAAAATTGTAATACTAAAGTATACAATTCGGGTTTAGAATTAGGATCAGAAAGATCAGCATGAATTGTATTCAGTGAAATTAATTCAGGAATTTTTTTTCTGTATACACAAATCTATGAGTATGTATAGTTCTATGGTTTTGAAATTCATCACGCTTAAAAAAATGTTCCCATTTGTCCCATCTTGAAAGAGATGAATTTTTCTAGAGTTTTTTATGAATATTTGTAAGATATTATAGTAAAATAGATAAGTATGTAGAGGACGATTGGTAGGTAAAGTATCTCCATTATCAGTTTGACGTAATATATGATGTAAATGAGGCCATTTATTTTCAGCTATAGTTATTGTATAGAATATTTAAGGAAGGCCATAAGAATTTAATATAGTATTAATCTGATACTGTTTTTGCTAAAAAAAAGGAGCAGCAGTACAAAGATTCGAAAGAATTGTAGTAGTTATATTTTCATCAATTATATTAATAAACTGTAAGAGCTTTTAGCAATTAAATCAGCTCTTGTTGAATGATGTTCACAATTAACATTTCTAGTCAATAGTATGCAGTTGCAGTTTTGAAAATTTCTCATTTTTTTCAAAGTTAAATAAGACCAATATGGCCAATACCAATACAAATGAAAGTGAGAATCAGAACAAAGCAAGCATAGTTTTATATATTTTCTATAGCTATCAACTGAGAGCTAAAAATTTAAAAGCTGCTTCATATTTTCATAATGGCCTTGACTATTAGAAAACAGATCAGAAAACATTAAAGCTTCTAAATTAGGATCACTAAATACAGTATAAGAGGTCTATTGGTATTTACAATTAAGCTAGCTATTAGACAACTATAATGTGCATCTTCATTGTATATTTCTTGAGAAAAAAAACTATTTAAAATAGCTAAATCAGAAGGACAGGGTATGTTATTAGAAATACTACTATGATAAATATTAGCAAACTGAATAGTAGTTTGAAGAGACTGGCGAGCTAATAGTAAAGGAACAGGAACAGATATTGTAAAAAAAGGACAACAAATAGTTATACTTGATGCATATTTATGAATAAGAGGATTGGAAAGTTTAAGCCAGTTCAATGCAGGAATTAAAGAATCATGAAACCAATTTGAAGGTTCGTTAATATTTAAATAAGATCCTATTAACCCAGAATATAGCTAAAGAGTCCTATAATTATATGATAAATTGATATTTCTTTAAAAATGCTAATAGTTGATATAGCTATTTGACCTAGCTAAACAACCTAGTAAGCATTGCATAAAAACAGAAGAAAGGTATTTTTTGTGCATCATAGGGACATCATGTATCTCAGAAGGAATTTGTGGTAATACTAAAGGATAGCGACGTGTTCTTTCACTTTTATACCCATAGCATATCGGTGGATCTGTGGATCATCCAAAATTTTTGACACACCTAAATTTGACTCATATCGGAGGATCTGCAGATCCTATAGGTGCGTCAGTTATTTGATACCCATATTGACCAATTAAATTTACATATCAACCTGACGCACCTAATTTGATCATTACACAATATGCAAGGTGCGCAGCTTTAAGAATTAATTAAAATTACAATTAAAAAAAAATGAAGACTTAACTTTCCTAGTTAGTAACAGAAAAATCCGTCTCGAACAACCAAATTTGTAACCGTAAGCACTGTTGATCACAAGCTAGTAATCAGGTGCCTTTTTTACTTTTCGTGCTTTGTGTTTTGTTTAACTACTATTGTAACTATTTTTTTTTAAGCACAGGCAATTTCGTCCTTGGTATCGTCCCTGGTGTCGTCCCTGATGTCGTCCTTGGTGTCGTCAATGTTGTCCAGTTGGTATTGTTATCTCTGGCATTTCATTGATTTTAGAAACATATTCGCTATTTTGTTTAAATTTGTGCTATTCGAGTCATTTTTAATAACATTTTTTTTCTTTTCAGGTAGTGGTTCATGGTTTTCGTCTGTTGTTAATGTGGTTTCCATGGTTCCGCATCTGCTGACTCTGTTGCCGGCCAATTCTTAGATTGTATAATTTTAACTTTCTGCTACTAGAGGATTCTTGTTTGTGTGATTTGTGACTTTGTTATTAGTTTTCATTGGTATTAATATTGGTACAATTTTATTGTTGGGTTCTATTCTGGTGAATTTGTTGGTATTGTGATTTCATGACTATCATAACTAAGTTTTGTTCGTGAGTTGTAGTTATTAGTATAAGATTGTTATTATTGGCATTGTCAATATCAGAGTTGTCACTGTTATTTTGTCACTATTACTTGTAGTATCATGTTGCTGTTATTATTCGCTGTGATTTTTTTTGTAAAACTGTGCTTTTGATTAGTATATTTATTTAGAATTTGATAGTTTAGGGTTAGGGTCAGGTAATCATATTGTATTAGTGCTTGTTAGGTTTTGGGAGGTACTGAATTGTAATTTTATTATAAGATATTAAAATTTTGTTTATAATACAAATGTTATTAAAAAATAAAATAAAAATAATAAATAAGGGGAGTAACAAAAATCAGGTGATTTTTTAGGGGGGGAGGGGGGTAAAAAAAGTTGAAATTATATATAAGAACCTGACTATTTATATATTGAGGAAGAGGGAGGGGGGTAGGCCTCTGATAAAAAATAATCAGGTGATTAATGACACTGCCCTAAATATAATATTACAGATTACATGACATGGTTACAATACGATTACAAATTTATTGATCCTTAAATGATTTAATATTTTTAACTATTTAATTATTATATATAAAGACACATAACACTTAATTGTTTGTAATTAATTATAGTTATATATGATTCGTACAATATTGATAGTGTCTCAAATTATTAAAAAGCCTTTGTTCTAGTAGATTAATTCTAATCTAAACTAAAAATCAAATGAATATTTGGTTTTTTTAACCAGATCAAACTCTACATAAACATAGATAGCTTACTTTTAGTTAAATGCTTGCCTACTAAAAATGTAAATAAATTAGTTATTTAGTAAATAAAGGAATAATACCATATTATAAAATTTTCACGAATCTAAACAGATTATTCTATATACTTCGAATAATAAGTTTTGCCTACTATATTTTTATATACTGGAATTGTGAATTGAATATTATATACTTATTACTATGTTTGTTTAATTTCTACTATTTTCTAAAAGTAAGAAATGGGTTTTGGGTAGGAGAAATGGGTTGATTTATGTTTTGTTGTTTTTTTTTAGTAGAGAAATAAATTTGACGCCAAATTTTTTTAATTTTATCCAATCAACATGTGACTTTTGCAGATCAGCAGATATTTTGGGAAGTCTAATTCTGCAGATCGGCGCATATGGCAAACAGCTACTTGGATAATATTCCTGTTATTTAAATAAATGTGAACAGGAATAGAAAAAACTTAAGATATAGTATATGAAGCATCTTCTTCATAAAGCATCCATTGACTATGTTAATAAGTAGTTTTATGGAATCATTTATTTTTTATATTTGGATAAATCAAATTGTTGTACGATAAGTGGTACAAATTCATGATTGCGTTATTTATATATAATTTTGTAATCAGATGTACAATACTTTGTAATCGTGTATTAGGGTAAGTTTTAAGAAAAATTTTTTTTGATATGAAAGGTTTCGTCAAATAAGGTTGAATTTTACAGTTGATAGGAATGTTAATTAGTAGTTATGATAGTATTAATAGCAAAATTTTAGATTGGTGAGGTGGGTATGTATAAAGGGCATGTTTTTATTAAATTTGATGATTTGATATTAATTGGGTTAATCCTTTTTTTGTTTAATTCGGAGAGTATTTTTCTAGGATGCTTAATAATGCAAATTCATTAATTTTAAAAATCTAAAAGTGATCGTTGTAGTCATGAAGTTAATGATTCATTATTGGCTAAGCTTAGACAGTATTATTTTTATATTGTTATATATCATTATTGTATATTTATGTAGTTTATGTATTACCGGTATTAAATTTTGTGTGAAGATTCAAAGTGTATATAATATCGAGTATTTATTTATTATTCTTGTAAATTAGTATAACTGATTGAATATTTTTTATATAATAGACTGGCAAAGTGTTAAATTTTATTTGGATTGGTTTCAAAAATGAGTATGATTTAATTTAAAATAGAATAGCAAATTTACATTAATTTTGGTAAGACTTTATCTATTATTTTTTTTAATTATTGTTAATGAGATTATCAATTTTTTTCGTTTTTAATATAATTTTTATAACGTTATTTAGTATGTAAGAATGAATTTTTTATATATTAATTGGTTGTTCTAGAGTGCTTAATAATAATAAGTTGCTAATTTTAATAGCAATATGATCATTGTAATAAAAAATTTAATGTAGTAGATCATGAAATTAATGATTTGTTATTAACTAAACATAGGTAGCATTATTTTTAAATTATTGTACAGTCAGACCCCCCTAAATACTACCCCCCTAAATGCAACACCTCTCTAAATGCACGTCCTTTCTTGGGCCCAACTAATATTACATCTATAGATTTTTACCTCCCTAAATGCAATACCCCTCTAAATGCACGTGCTGGAGCTGGTCCCGATGATGTGCATTTAGAGAGGTCTGACTGTATATTATTATTGTATATTTATGTTGTCTATGTGTCATTAGTCTTTGTGCAAAAATTCAAGGTACATGGGATATTGAATGTTATTTATATTATTCTTGTAAATAAAATAATGCAGTTGAATTGATATTTTTTTATATAATAAAAACTTGGCAAAAAGTTAAATTTTACTTAAATTAGTTGCATGATTTAATTTAAAAAAGGAATAGTATACTTACATTTATTTTGGCAAAGCATATTGGAATTACTTTATTTATAATATTTTCAAGATGGTTGATTTTTACTTCATTTTAATAAAATTATTATATATATTAACGTTATTTAGCAAGTAAAAATGAATTTTTTAATTACAATTATGGTAGCTATTTTTTATTATTACCATAATTTTTGCTATTAGGGGAGTAACAAAAATCAGGTGATTTTTTAGGGGGGGAGGGGGGTAAAAAAAGTTGAAATTATATATAAGAACCTGACTATTTATATATTGAGGAAGAGGGGGGTAGGCCTCTGATAAAAAATAATCAGGTGATTAATGACACTGCCCTTACCAATATAAATTTTTTTTTGTTATATAAAGGCTTGTTATTCAAGAAGCGAAAAAATTTTTTGAGCGTGTTAGCTGCACATCTCTTCTCATTTTGGGTATGTTTAGCATATATAATTTTTGCGCATATATAAATAGCGCTCATATTATTTGCGATTATACTTATTTAGCTCATATAAGTAGCGCTAATTTGCTACTATAAGTAATTTTTTACAATCGTTTCTTTTTGTGTCATATACTCTTATCTAAAGCAAACCAGCTTTGATCCAATTTGTGTTACTACTATCATAGTACAACTCTCAATAAAAGGAAAATCATGATATACAAACTTCAAACAATTTTTCTCTAGCACTAACTAAATAAACTAAAATAAAGGAATTGGTGAAAACAATACAACAAATATTAATGATAGAAAAAATATTGAACTATCGCTATCCCAATTTTATTTATGCTGGCTCATTGTAAACACCAAAAAAAATTTTTTTTTGAACCCTTTTGGCATTATCACCATGGGCATACGAAATAACAATTTTAAACATATAATTTTCCTAGTATACTATGAGCTATTTGTAATATAAGCAGCTAGAATAAAATATGCACAAGTTCATGAAGACTATAGAAGAATATTTTTTTATTATTATTTTGAAAGCAATACAAGATTAAGTGATAGGTTAAAAATCTAGAGTTATTAAATGCATTAGCTTTTTTTTTTTAAAAAAAAATAAAAAAATAGCAACTAAAGTAAAAGTACTATATAAAACTAAAGCAAAATACCATTTAAATACTATATAAAACTATTATTATTAAATTTGAATATACCAACCATAGCAGAAGCAATTCACTCTCAACTCATCATTAATGCAAGGTTCGTTAACCCTTTTACAAAATAGCGAAAAGGTTAAAAGAAAAAGCTAGCAGTAAACTTTTAATTAGTCTCTTAAAATTTTATATGTGAAGAGTCTGTAAATGGATACTAGCAGTCAGTATACCAGTAGTGGCAGGGTTCTCGTTAGTAGAGTTTAACGAAGTTGTGTAAAATATTAATTGGTTTCAGGATGTTAGTTTACTTGCAGTTAATCAAGTAACATTATTTTGGCTAAAAACAATCACTAGTCAACTAGTTGATTTTAGTCAACTTAAAGTCAACTAATATTTAGTCGATTCCTATAACTTTCCTATACTAACCAAATCCACTTATTTGCGCGCAGGTTGGGGTCGAAGAGTACAAATTTTGAAAAAAGCGAAAATATACAAAAACTAATATTTAAATTAATTTTGGTTGTGGTATGAAATTTTATATATAATAAGCGTCATTCTATCCTTTAACGCACTTAGTAAAATGTGCCTATTAACAACGAAAAAGTCATGTGACATTTATAGTCAAATTACTGATGGGCTGTTAATGGGTAGCTTGCCTTAACAGTGATTGAATAAATTACCTCTCTTTTACCTCTCTTTACCTCTCTCAAAAGGCGCTTTCATATTTGTGTTACAGTTTTGAATATTCAAAACAAGATTTAGTCTTTCTTGGCAAGAATTGCTGTCTGTTTTTAGCGAAAAATGCATATAAAAAGAAGTGATGGTATTACAAATTTGAAAGCATTTTGTATAATAGGCTATTGATCCCTATTCTTGATCTCTATTCTTGATCTAGATCTTGATTTTTGATCTTGATCCTTAGTGCTCCATTTTCACTTCGCTATGAACAACAGTTGTATTTATATTTAAAAAAACCATTTGAGGCGCAGATCGAATGTTAACCTTTTTTATGTATTTTGTATTCACTTGTACTACTGTATATTATAAAAATTTTTTTTTCTAATAGTACTGTACATACGTATTGGATTTAAAGTTTTTGTAATCCATTTTTTTAAGAAATTTAAGTCATTATAGTGAAGATTCGATACAGTAAAGAATTTTGAATTCCAAAATTATAAACTTCAACTTGATATGGTGAAGTTCATACAGTATTCTCTCAATATAAGCTATAGTAAGGACTTCATTATAACGAGAATGAGCTGTATGTGATTTTTTAATTGATTTACAAAAAATTAATTGGGTAGCAGTGACCTAATAAATAGGAGTCATATGCGTAGTGATGCAAATGGCTATGCAAAGTCGTAGGCAGATTAGCTTAACTGAGCTATGGTTCAGCTTGTGTTATGTGGAGCCAATTTAGAGCTATGAGCCAATTACATTATATGCCGTAACTATAGCTAATTACTATTACAGTCAGACCTCCATAAATGCAACCTCTATAAATACAATACCTTCCTAAATGCATGTTTTTTTCTATTCCGTAAAATGTTATTAGTGCTAAATGCACGTTCTATATTCTGTAAATGCACGTTCTCTTGAATAATATTTTATATTATACTAACCTCCCTAAATGCACGTAGCCAATCAAATTTTAGTATTTAAGATAGGTTATACAGGTTTAGTAGAAGTTACACAAACTTACCAATCTAATTTTTAAAGCTGCAATTTAATTGGCTTTTTCTAAATGCAAACCTCTCTAAATACACGTTGTAGGCTTGTCCCTATGAGTTGCATTTATGGAGGGTTGACTATATAAACTTTCGTATTAATAATAAACTTTTGTATTTATAATTTTTATACTCATACAGGAGGGTCCCCAAAATTTCAGATCGGGATACCTCGGAGTACATTGGCATCATTGTCAGCTAGATTGAAATTTAGTAACCTATTTTTATGAATATTTGGTTCCTTCCAAAATAAATCTTAACTCTTATATTAATTCTCAAAACTCATCAGGGCTTTTTGCAGCATGTACACCTTTCTGAAAAACGTGTACAAGCTCTTA
>QKWP01001837.1:23717-34447 GCA_003550325.1 Gigaspora rosea | reverse complement strand
TTACCGCTAGATTGAATCATGAAAATTTATCTGTTATGATCAAATTACATTTACGTAATTTAAATTGCGGTAGTAAATAAAGTGATACAAAATGAATTGAATAGATGTTTGACTTTCTGACAAAATTTGAGATTTTTGATTTAAATTGTATTAGTATCATATTCATAATTATATATTCTAAAGCACTCGCTACTATACCTTTTTTTTCATACCTATTTTCTATAATTTCTCGACCACCTAACCTCGAACACTATAATTTTTCATCCATTTGACTCATTCCAATGATTACAAGTATTAATAAACCCTTATTTTACTCTCATTCTTTAAACACGATATTCATACATTTTTAAATGCTCTACAACCTAATAAAATATCTTAAATTCTACTTCTAATCTGTTTAGAATTGACTCCACTTCGACTTCACTAACATCACATGAAATTTAAAGATATAGTAAGAGTGAATTTCGATTTGTACTAAAAATATATGAAAATTTATACATAATCGACGTTTGATTTTATACAATTCACATGATCAACTTCTGAAATCGGGTAAGTTCCAACCGAACAATTAACATTCCTACTTGCGACCCACGATTGCCTTAGTTGATAACTTACTGCATCTGCATCTTCTCCAACTCGAACCTTGTTATAACTTATAATCCTCTATCGCTATAAAAGACATTTGACATTTCTGTTCTGTGTAAATTTTTAATCACCGATTTTAGAAAGGATGTTTTCAACCTCAAGTTCTTTATCTCGAACCTCAAGTCAAAATTCTGAGGATGAGGCTTTCAAGGAATGTATAGAAGCTATCGAGTCCAACTTAGACTCTAACATTATTAACAAAGCCAACGATAAAGAAAAAAAATGGTGGATCGATGGGAATTATAAGGCTATCGATGAGAAAAGGTAGTATTTATTGTGTATTATCAGTTTTCTATTGACTGTGCTAAAGTTTTGCTTATTTTATAGATTGCCTCTGCGTCTAGTTAAAAATGTGACATACCGAGAATATGAAAAGAAAAGCGAAATTGCGAATGCAGCAAGATGTTGGGAATTTGACGATGGTGTTGTGATCATATATGAGTTACCAAACTGTGATCATGAAACCGCACACGGTGAATTCACTTTTCAATTTATGTCTGCTTTTGCCAATCTACCATTTTAAGACCGTGTTCTTGGTACTGGAGCAGCAAGTATGTATAGATTTCTGTTTTGGGTGCTAAATAATGAAAAAAAAGAGATCAGTTGTGACACAATTGTTCTTAATGCTGTTTGGCCACGTGTAAATATCATTATATCCAGCTTGTCAGGATTCGGGACGAAGATCTGCTAAACAACCTGATACTTCATTCGTGCCCCGCTTGCCTAAGCCTTCTCCTCATCCAAGTGATGCTCAGGTATGATATATCCTTGATCGTACTAACATTGCAAGATATAATACCGATATATCTTGATACACAGGGTAATCCTTGGCCAACTGTTGTCTGTGAAGTTGCCCGATCCCAAAGTCTTCCGCATATACTCCAGAAGGTCAACTCATTCTGGTTGGCTCCAAATCGTTCAGAGGATGTGATCGTGCTCAAACTGTGGCCATGGAATCACACGAGAGATGCGAATCAGCGACCCTTGCGTCGCTTAACAGTTTAGTATTATTTATAAGTTTATTCCATTTTTATCTATTAACCTAATGACTTTTATTTTTGATAGTGCTATAAGTTTTGTCGTCAGGCAAGCCTTCGAGCAGGGCAAACACAAGGAAATTTCCGGCCAGTTCAAACGGTATGAAACTGCATTTTATATTATTGATCCATCTTGTCTTACAATATTTCTTTATACAATTTCTATTTTTATAGCTCGAATTTGGAACGATCAATAAACATAGTGCACCGTATAATGGTTGTTCAGCTCCGGGAATGCGTACAGTGACAATCACACCAGCATGTGTTTATAAAGGCTGTACTCCACCACATCCGCTTTCAGTGAACGCAGTTATCGATTTGTTTAATATCCAGCAAGCAATTTTTGTTCTGCAATGACTCTTATAGGCAACGTGATGGTTATACATGGGTGTCTAAATTATTTTGCTTTGACTAGGGTGTCCAAATTATTTTGCTTTTGACTAGGGTGTCCAAATTATTTTGCTTTTGACTAGGGTGTCCAAGATTATTCTGCTAATGATGCTAAATTATGCTTGCTAACTGCACTAAATTATGCTTTTTATGCTAATGATTTTTTTAAAAAAATTATTAGATATTTATAAATAAATTTTCATTTAATATTATATTTATTATAATTTTTCTTATTGAACTACAACATATTAAGGTCTTCTAAAAATTTTTCTGACAGTGCATGGCCATTATATTATTATCAAGAATATTTTTGTAATTAAAAAAACTTATGTTCTATATCTACACCTGATATATACATCGGAATAAAATCTTGCTAGATTAGAATCAACATAAGTTGATTCTAAATATATACACTCAAGTTGAAACGAAATTTTAAATTCACCCAAATAGTTAAAGAACTAACTTAAATTAATTCTGAATTCATAACCAATTTTAAAATTAGGTGGTTTAATTCAATTTAAACAGCAATACATCGCAAAGCTATTTAAGCATATATTCTATAAGTCAATAGCCCGAACTCGATGAAGAAATTAATTCATTAATGATGATTGGCTTTACAACATTAACATAATTGGCATCGAGAAATTTGATAAGCATTGTGAAATAGAAATGATTATTTTTGTAACTGGTTATTTTAAAATCTACAGTATAGATTTAATATACCACATAACAGTTATCCAATTTGTCACATATAAATCACATGTATATAAAATTACTATAAACTTTGGAGCAATTTTGCGATATATAAAGCAAAAGAAGAAGAAACTTATCTTTTTTGCCAAGTTACAGTTCTGCGATTTTTGCACAAATCAAAAATGTAACTTTGCCAAAAATATAAGATAATAAGTATATGTAAAACAACTTTATAGGAAACAGAAGTAGGTTACCTTGTAAGAAAAATAGGTTATCTGTGTGCTAAAGTTAAAATTTATATAAAACTTTTTTTTTATTAAGGTAACCTATATTTGAGATCAAATGTATTTCTCTTGAACCTTTTACTAATAGGCATAGAACATGTCCTTTTAAAACAGATCAAAATGCTATCTATAATTAAATTTTAAAAAAAGCATATGAATTTACTATAAACTTTGAGCTAAAGATCTTTTTTAGCTTAACTAATTAACTTAAACTTAAATTTTATAGTTATATAGAACAAGAAAAAAAATTAAGCTTAAAAACAAAGTAAAATTTTGTTAATTTTGTACAATTTCAAAATATAACTTTGTCAAAAACAAATATTTACTAATTTTAAATAGTACCGGTAATTATAAGTTATATAAAATTATGCTCTAAACAACTTTATTTAGTAGCAAAAATATAGGTTATTTTGACAAAAAAATAGATTAGCTATATATTAAAATTAAAGATTCTTGATTTGTAATATAAAACACTTTTTTTTGTTAAAATAATCTACTTTGGGCTTATAAGAAATTAGTTCAACAAGTAATTCTACTTGTATAAAGTTGAAACACATTTTCTTGAACCTTTTACTAAGTAAAAAATAGTGTTAAAGTTAGAAAAAAATTTTTTTAAAAAAAATTTTTTCTAACTTTAACTCGATTTTTCATTTAGTAAAGGTTTAAGAAAATGTGTTTTAACTTTATACAAGTAGAATTACCTGCTAAACAAGTTTACTTAGAAGCCCAAAACAGGTTATCTTAACAAAAAAAGAGGTTTATATTAGCACAAAGTTATATAGTAAATTCATATGTTTTTTTAAAAATTTTAATTATAAATAGCAATAAAAAGGACATGCTCACTACCTGCTAAGTGAAAAATAGATTAAAGTTAGAAAAAATTTATTTGAAAAAAATTTTTAAATAAGGTTTTTTTTTTAACTTTAATCTTATTTTTTACTTAGTAAAAGGTTCAAAAAAATATGGTTTGATTTTAAATATAAATAAAACTATATACTAAACAACTTTGCTTAAGAGCCCAAAGTAGGTTACTCTAATAAAAAAAAGTTTATATTGATAAGCTAAAAATTTTAACTTTAGTATATAGATCCTATTTTTTTTACAAGATAATCTACTTTTGTTTTTTAAATAAACTTGTTTAAAGCAGGATTGGTAAAATTAAAGATTATTTGTCTTTTTTCAAATGATCTAGATCATTTCAAACTAAAATTTATAATAAAATTAGATTATTTGAGGTTATTTAAAATCATTTAATTGCTAATTCGTTACCCAATGAGGTAAAATGATTGATATTATATAAGAAATCACAACGCGCATTTAATTAAAGTAAAATTCACGTAAATACCAAAACTGATTTTTACATGTGTAATAAACTATGAGTAACACAACTTATAAAAGTGTTAGTTTATTTGCGGAAGGCAAAATATGTTCAGAACTATACTATAGTCCCTACGCTTGTGATTGGTAATCACCCAGACCATCTAATGACAATGTCTCTGTTTTTGTTCCATATCAACTTTATATGCATGTTAGTATTGTACATAACCAACAACAATTTTTTATAAAAGTTGTTCAAGGTGAAGAAAATAAATTGCAACTTGGCTTTATTTGTGCTAGTAGTAACAAAACAAGTACGGTTTGTTTAACACCTTCCCAGGCTATTAATAATGTATATCATATTATTTTTGGAAAGAAAACAGCATATTTGGGACCTGCAATTCTCAGGTTTAATGATAAAAAAATAGTCATGAAATTATTAGCCAAATTAGCATTTATACCTATTTTTTTAAATATAGAGAAACATGTTATAGTAGTATCAAAAATCGAAGATCAAAAATTTACATTATCAGTATTAACAAAAAAGAGCCAAAAAACTTTCGCTTTACAAAAAAGAAACTGCAATATCTTTACTTTAGATTTCTATAAGGGCAAACAAATATTATGGCATTATAAGGATTGCTTGGCTAATAGTATATGGGCTCAAGCTAGAATTGCAATGCATCTTGATGGTGAATCGCTTTATGGCTTTAATTACTCTAGTGTACAATGTATATTTTAAACAAATTTAGCCAATTCCTATATAACATGTACTTCAGAAAACTGGAATAATTTTTATACGATAGAAAATATATTTGAACAACAAATAAAATGTCAAAAAATAGCAACCAATCTATTAGAAAACTGGCAAAATTTGTTTAATACTTGGATAAATTAAGAAAATACAATAATCGAGTCCAATTATACACTTTCTATAATATATCTGTCTACTTATGAATTGAATGGGAATGAATTTTGGGCTTGGAGAAGAATGTTATCTTTGTGTGGATGCACTGATATAACACCATATCACAAATCTGAATAAAAAAAAGAATTTTAGAGTCGGTCAAAAGATCCAACTATTGACAAAGCTAATTTGAAAATGTTATATGAATTTAGATACTTACAATTGGAACCCAGAGATTCAAAAAGCTTAGAAAATACAAAAAACTCAAAAGATTTAGAAGAAAGCACATTCTGGAATAGTTTTCGAAATGCTCTAATAGTTAATAAACGTAGTCAAAATGGAAAAACTTCAATTTTATCAATTATAGCTGATCAATTTACCTATCCCTTAGATTGTAGTAGAACACAGGCAAATTTGCCTGCGTTTTTGCACTTTTTTAGCTCTGATTCACTTTTTTAAAATACTAAAATAATTAAATAAAACTTTGTACAATTATATTTGAAAATAAGGATTACTTTTTTGCAAAATTAGTTTTTATATTATAAGAAAATAAATTATAGTTACATATAAGCTGAAAATAGATAATTTTAAGAAAAAATTTTTTTAAAAAATTTTATTACAATTTTTCTGCGATCTTATTTAGTTTTAGTTTTAGAACTATAGTTCTTAAGACAATATTGTAGTTTATATAAAGGATGACAACTTTCATTATTGCAACTTTAATGATTTACTTGTAAAAATTAAGACTTGTATTAGAAGTAAAGATTTTTTTTATAGACGGGAACATATAAAATTTGAAAAAATCTAAAGAAAAATTTTAATAGTAAAAATGCCAATACAAGAACTTTAAACATTTATTATATTAAAGTTTTCTAATGATTTTAAAAAAATTTTATAACAAAGTTACTAAAACAAAACTTAAAGAATATTTTTTACTTAGAAAAGATATGGCTAAAATCAATATTTAAAATTTTATTAAAAATTTTAAAATACGCAGGCAAATTTGCCTGTGTTACAATCTAAGGGATAAACAACTTTAAAAAAAACTTCAGATTAGTTCAAAACTAAAATAAGATTACTAACAAAATTCTTATCATATAAAGGTTCAGACAAAAATATTATTTTCTGACCTATTTTATTTACTTGTTAAAAAAATCAAATAATGGAGAAAAAAAAATCAAAATAAATAAATAATAAAAATAAAGTAATAATAATAAATGAAAAAATAAAAAAAATAAGAATAACATGGCAGGTGAATTATTCCAATAACATTATAGCTTAGGCCATAACTAGCATTGGAGTAAATTGCCTGCACTTCTAGTCACTAAATAGCCATTAGCTATTAAAAATCCCAAAGTAGTTAGCAAACGATTAGTAGTTTCAAATTGAAATAAAATGCCAATTTGTAAATATTTGAAATATATCTAAATTTACTATATTTGTTTCTCAATTTCTTATTATAATAATAACTTTCATAGTTTAGAAAAAAAATTATATTTCAAATTCATAAAGTTCAAACCTTTTGTTTGATAATAAAAAGTATTATTTGAACTTATTTGAAAATAAAATTGATCGCTCACTTAAAATTTACTTTTCAAATCTTAATACTACAAATACTATGATTAGATTAGTCCAAATGCAATAAAACTAGCATGTAAATATTCTCAATTGTACAGACCTGATGCCCTGCAAGTTGAATGCCAAAACAATCTGTTTAAAGAATGGATGAAATTAAAGAAATACAATTTTTATCATTTTTTCAGGATAAAAATAATGTACAAAGTTTTTACTGAGTTAATGCCAAAACTGATGTTCTTATTTTATATATACAAGATCAAAAAGAAGCCCTATGGACGAAATTTGACGAAAGATATTTGAATAGAATGCAACGAACCTCCTTTATGACCCGACTAGCCAATAATAGCCATATTCGATATCGTGAAAATTTGAGTAGATTATATATTATTTGCAATGAGTATGGCTTTGAAGTATTTGAAGATTTATTAGCTCTTGCATGGCAAATATTTACAGAAAAGGAGATCCTATTGAGTTATAAGCACTTAAATAAATCATATATACCATATATTCCCGAAAATAAGCAACCTTTTTTGGCCAAAAAATTACACGAAAAAACGAGAGGTTGCTTATTTTTGAAATATTGAGTTTTTTGGAAAAATTGAAAAATGTACTAATAAAAAGATGTCCAAATGACACCAATTTTTACTATAGGTGTATTTTTATGTGCTAAACAACTTTACTTAATCGATCTTTTGAAGTTTACTTAGTAAAAAAAAAGTTTTATATGTAGCAACTGCTAACGCATTTTTTGAGATTTTTGAAAAAACAGGGGAGTTGCTTATTTTAGAGGGTTGCTTATTTTCAGAAATATACAGTAGTCAATTTTTTTTATAATAGACTAAAATTCATAGAAGAAAAAAGTTTGTTATAAAAACTTACTAAGTTTTCTTAAGAATCCATGGCATTTTTTATACCGAATCATTATAAAAGTACAAAATTTTGTTTTGTTATATCTGAAGTTCGTTATAGAAAGGCTCACTATATTCAGATAATAAATATTATAGAATTTGTTTTATTTAGAACAAATAATTATCTGCAATAGGTTGCATAATTGTATATATAGTCAACTTTTCCTATAACAAACTAAAGATTCTAACAAAAAAGTTCACTATAAAAAATTACTATGTTTCATAGTACTTTTATACTAAACTATTCTAAAATTTCAAAATTTTGTGCTTGTTATATCCAGAGTTCGTTATAGGAAGGTTCGCTATATCCAGAATCGACTGTATTTTGCTCTAAACATAAATTTTATATGATATAATCGAATAAATTATAAATAAAAAAGATCCCATATTACACGTATCACGAATTGAAACCTTACGTCACTATCTTAAAAGAAATTTCAAATGCCATTTGAGAGTTGAATTGGATAGAACATTACTACATGATAATTGCATCGACTATTGTTTGCCATTCGCATTTGAAGAATGCTCAAACCCACACGATTTGCGTGCCAAGAGTGTTCAGAACTGTCTGATTTTTTTGACTTCATAAAAAAATATACTAATAATAAGTATGATTTGCAACTATTAGAAATGCAAGAAAAATTGAAATATTTTCTCGCACATCATGCTCAAAATATTATCTAAATGAACAATATAAAATATCCTTGTTTAGTCTTAAGTCAGATAGTGCAATCATAATTGCAGATTACAAAATGCGAATTTTTCCAAAAACAACATGAGAAACAAAACAATAATTTTTTGGGAAAAGGGGCTAAACATTACATACAATTTTAATAATAACTAAAGAGGATAATAGCAAAAATTGTTTGAATATTAGTGCTTATGATCATTAGTCTATAGATACGAAACAAAATGCCTGGTTTACAGTATCTTGTTTCGAAGCTATGTTTAACAATATTGAGAAAAAACCTAAGTGGATAAAAACAATGGACTAGTGATACAAATCGAATGTTGAATTAATCGATTAGTTGTAAAGTTGACAACTAATCGATTTGAATTTTACAGACCCAACTTAGTCGATTAATCGATTAGTCGACTAATCGATTGGNGCCATTCGCATTTGAAGAATGCTCAAACCCACACGATTTGCGTGCCAAGAGTGTTCAGAACTGTCTGATTTTTTTGACTTCATAAAAAAATATACTAATAATAAGTATGATTTGCAACTATTAGAAATGCAAGAAAAATTGAAATATTTTCTCGCACATCATGCTCAAAATATTATCTAAATGAACAATATAAAATATCCTTGTTTAGTCTTAAGTCAGATAGTGCAATCATAATTGCAGATTACAAAATGCGAATTTTTCCAAAAACAACATGAGAAACAAAACAATAATTTTTTGGGAAAAGGGGCTAAACATTACATACAATTTTAATAATAACTAAAGAGGATAATAGCAAAAATTGTTTGAATATTAGTGCTTATGATCATTAGTCTATAGATACGAAACAAAATGCCTGGTTTACAGTATCTTGTTTCGAAGCTATGTTTAACAATATTGAGAAAAAACCTAAGTGGATAAAAACAATGGACTAGTGATACAAATCGAATGTTGAATTAATCGATTAGTTGTAAAGTTGACAACTAATCGATTTGAATTTTACAGACCCAACTTAGTCGATTAATCGATTAGTCGACTAATCGATTGGCCAACTAATTGATTAATCAACTAATTAATTGATTAGTCAATTGGTAGTTTGTTATATAAGAATGTCAACCCGGCTGTTTTCCTTACATGTATTTTACCAAGTTTCGTTTATTCAATTAATCGATTGGTCAATCGATTAGTCAACTAATCGATTAATCAATTAGTCGATTAATCGCCAACTAATCAATTAGTTGAATAAAATCGATTAATCGATTAGTTGGATAAAATGATCTATCAACTAATCGATTAAAAAATTTTCATCGATTTGTATCACTACAATGGACCGCACTATCATAATAGTAAACTCATAACGATTGTGGCCCATTGGTTTGATTGGTATAATGTAGAGGTTCGTGAATGGCTATTTCTAGAGCCAGATAAAGCAAAAACTATAATTGATTCATATTACGCTATAGTAAGTATATTTATTTATAAAAAAAAAAAAATAAAAATAAATAAATAAATAATAAACCAAAGCACAAACCATTTTAATCCTTATTTTTTTTAGATAACGCATGCCATCAAAGGATCTGATATCATGACTGCTACAAAAGATTTTGCAGGAACATATTTAGCAAACATTAAACCAAATCGATACCAAAAAAACAAATGCAAGCGAAAATTTGGCAGCAAAAAAAGAGAAAAAACCCACATGTAGAAACTATTGCTGGAATATCTAAATATAATTCCTAGCAATGGCCAATTATGGGCTTATTAGCAGAGTACATTATAGCACGTTTATTGCCACACTTTGGAACTTTAGCTTATTTCTCCTCTTTCATAATTGCTAATTTGTATAATGAAGAGATTTCTCGTCCTGAACCAAAAATATCTATGCACCAAACCTCAATCGAAATGGACAATGACTTTATCAAAACCACAAGGTAAGGAAGCATCATATACAAAATTACATCAATAATACTCATATAAAATTTTGTTATAGAAAACAAAAAGCAGGATACAGAAGATATCGAGATGATAGGTAATAGAAGCATATTTTATCATAACTTTATTATCTAAATCTAAGATTACATATACTAGGAAACAGATACCGTTAGTGTCCGAAACCAAAAATAACAATTAATAAATACAAGTTTACTTAGTATAGTAAGTTAGAATTAATTAGTAAATTTTGTAAATTATAAAAGTTTATAGAATTTTATTAATAAAATTCTATAAAATCTTATAATTCACAAATTTTTATTAATTAATTCTAACTTTATGCACTAAGTAAACTTGTACAACATCTAAAATACATC